>VUQH01055136.1:0-11086 GCA_015106775.1 Etroplus canarensis | reverse complement strand
GTGATGAGGAAGAGGACAGGACTGCAGTGGACAACTTTGTCTCATGGTGTGGACAGAACCATCTGCAGCTTAATGTGACAAAGACTAAAGAACTGGTTGTGGACATGAGAAGGACAAAAACACCAGTGTCCCCCATTTCCATCCATGGGGTCTGTGTGGAGATAAGAGGACTATAAATACCTCTGTGTTCACACTGACAATAAATTGGACTTCATTAAACACACAGAAGACATCTACAAGAAGGACCAGAGCGTCTCTGTCTTCTGAGACGTCTCAGGTCCTTCAGTCTCTGCTGGATGATGCTCAGGATGTTTTAGGAGTTTGTGGTAGCCAGTGCCGTCCTCTATGCTGTAGTGTGCTGGGACAGCAGACTGAGAGTAGTGGACACCAACAGACTCAACAAACTGATCTGCAAGGACAGTAACGTGGTGGATTCTGACAGTGGTGTCAGAGTGAAGGACACTGTCCAAGTTAAGGACAATACTGGGCAATCCTTCACAGCCTCTCCATGATGTGCTGGACAGACACAGGAGCACGTTCAGCAGCAGACTCCACAGAACGCCACAGGAAATCATTCCTACCTGTGACATCACACTCTGTAACTCCTCCCTTTAAACACCTGGACTGTTGTTTTATGGCCTCCTTGTACACAGCACTGTTTTTAACTCCGTTTGTGTGACATTGTGCTTTTCACATATAAGTTATTACATTTTCACTTTCCTGTCTTTCATATTTATATATATTTAAATCTAATGGAGCACCTGTAACATAAATTAATCCCCAAAGGATTAACAAAGGATCCTGATTCTGACCACGCATAACAGGTCCCAGCACTTTTACCTGTCCTGGTCCACTATGTGTCCGTCCTCACAGAAGAACCTGCGTGCGCTTTAACAGTTAAAAGTATTTTTTCTTTAAATGTTTGTCAGCTTCAGCCGATAAAACAGAGTGAAGAAGGATGAAGCCTACAAACCTCTCTCTCTCTCTCTCACACACACACACACACACACACACACACAAGCGAACTCTTAGCCCCCACCATGCAAACCCTCCGCCCCTCCCTTCCTCTCTTGGTCCCCATTTTCTCTCTCACTGGCGCAGCCCTCCCACTTGTTCTACGCCTCTCTCTCTCCTCCTCCTCAGAGGACCAGCTCTGTCTCTCCCTGCACTTGTCCCTTCAGTCAAGAAGAAACTAATTGAAGGAAAGAATAGAAGAAAGAGGTTGTTGGAAAAGTAAACGAACCAAAAACTTTGTTCCTGCAGCATGCCACAGAAAGGTAAGCTCGCTCATTCTTCTGTGTGTGTCTCCCTCCTGTCATGTCTTAGTCCAGCATGGACAAGTTATCGTGGGTTAAAAAAAAAAGGAAAAACTGGTATTGTTTTGTTTTCTTAAAGTCAAAAACTTTGTAGTCCATTTTTGAAAGAGAGAGAAAAAGAGAGAGAGAGAGAGAGAATCTTATTAGGAGAAGAAAAAGGAACAGATCACGGATGTTTATGTAACTGACAAACTTTTCTAAAGAAGACAACAAGGTAACAGAAATATTGACTCAGTTTGAACGTGTGATTTAACCCTTTGTTTTGTTTTGTGACGTTTCATTTCTGAGACCTGAATGTGTGGATAAGAACAGCCAGTGGTGCTGCTCTGTCAGCCTTATTCCTGCAGGTGAGCTGGGTCAGCTGGGCTGAGGGGTGCAGGACGAGGTTCCCCTGAACTCAGAGTGAATCTGAGGGCGTGTGTCTGAGCCGTCCACATATTTTTGACCAGTGAACTTAGTATTTTCCTCATTTTTCTTTTGAATTCGGAACTGATTTAGAAAACTCTGACAGTAAAGTGTTCAGAGTGCTGGAGATTCCTGTAAAGCGTTTCTGTTCGTATATTTAATAACCAGCTCCGTCAGTCGCTCATTTTAAACACTTCAAACGGCAGGACTGAACACTTTCATCATTTCTGATTCAGAGTGAATTAATCTTTAGAAATCTCCAGATGCTGAGAAGGATATTTAACTGAGCACTAAACAGCCGTGATATTTTAACAGTAAAAAATGATATCATTCAAGCATATCGTCATTTTTAAACTAACGTGGGCGGAAATAAAAAAGTTACTCTTATCAATTTCTGGAAACTGATAAATGATGAGGGCTTTGGGAGAAGGCCTTTATTGTGTATGTGACTGTCTGGAGGCCTGAAACCCTGCGCCGCGTTAAAATCCGAATTTGTGAAAACAAGGAAAACGCAGAAATAGTGTTGTATTTACATCATTTTCATTTTATTCTAATTTAATTTTTAAGTATTAAAAAGCATGAAAAGGCGCCTGCTGTCTTTGTACTATAAGTGAGAACATTTTGAAATCAACAGGCACTGTTACGATAAAGTTCCTCTTAATTGATGATCTAATTAAGTCAGCTGTTAATGAACGTCTTAATCAAATTGAAGCCAATTAAACGCATGATTAATCGGGTCGGGATGAATTCATCCAGCATGTGAATTTGGACCACTTCAGTGTGTGTGTGTGTGTGTGTGTGTGTGTGTGGACTGCTGCCACGTCCTAATGGGGACAGGCGGTTTAAGACCCGTGTCTGTTCTGTGCACCTGAGACACATCTGATTTTTTTTCTTTCATTCTTTCCATAAAGCATTTTTATCGTGTAATATTATGATGCAAAAATCAGAATAACAGGCATGTTTTTGAAACTTCTCCGGTTAGTTTATTCAGTGCCATCAGAAGCTCACCTTTAAAATTAAAATAATATCAAACACAACGACAGGATCCAGAGGTTTGGACCGTCACCTGCACAGGTCTTTCTGTCCTCATGTCTCTGGTGTCTCACATTGTCCGAGCCTCTTGGCAGAGCAATAGAAGTTGTGAGGACTTTGCTTTGGTGGACACAGCATAATTAATACAGCACATGAAAATGCACAATTTATATAAAAACGGGCGATTTTCTCTTAAATTCACAAACATCTTTATAGACTTTATGTCATCTCTGGAAAGGTAATATAGCTTTTATTTCGTTTAGCTCCTAAGAAGCCCGCATTATTTTCATTAATATTATAATAATAATAATAACAATTTAATAATATAAATTAGTGTCGTTATTAATATTTGTATTATTACTAATAATATTTGTGTTGTTGTTGTTGTTAGAGGCAGAAGTGACGTGAATGAGTCCTGTCCCTGTCTCTCTCATGTCCACGCACTGAGCGGCTGAATGAAACTTTTATATTGTCATCGCTGTGTTGAACAGAACTCCTTTATGTCGCTGTACTGGTCAAATTGGGCTCCCCGCTGCGGTTTTGTGCGGCGGGTTTTTAACGAGCCGCGGCTAACGAGGCGAGGACAGCGGAGTCCCGCGGACACACAAAGCCGCCGCTCCGCTCCGCGCCTGCGCCCCTTTGTCTCCTTTCAGTGGGAGAAAAGCGCCGCGGTGCCACAGCCGGCCTGTGCGCCGGCCTGTGCCGGTCCGTGCGTGTGTGGAGCTGCTTCGTGTTCATTATGCAGGTTGTTAATGACAAGAGCTTAAGAGAAAGCTGCTTTGAAGCCTTTCTTGGTTTCCTTTTCTTCAGTTAACCTAAAGGGCCGCGGCTGTGAGAACCGGGCGGTCCTAACAGCCATCGTGCTGCTTCTGGTGGTTTGATGGTTGCTGATGTTGGCCAGACATGGAAACACTCCAGAGAGATTTCACCGACACCCGCAGTCGCTTCTCAGCGTTAAAATCAGCTCCGAACTGCGCAACACAGGTTGTGCGTAAAATTCCCATCAGTGTGATGAACTGTCGCATTCTCATTCAGGTGTAATACAAGGCTAACAATTTTATCTTATTTTTAGTGACTGTATTTCATATATTGATGTACTATAACTATTTACTCGAATAATATTGAAAACTCAAATCTTTTGAATGAAGAAAAACATGTAAAGTTAGAAACGGCTGTTCTCCGTGACCTGCGGTAACAAACGCTTATTTGAACAAAGATTTTATCATTAAAACAATGATGACCTCTTCAGTCACATGTTTTTCTCTGTTTTTATTACCCTTTAGGCGTGAACAGAACAATTTAAGCGAAATTTGTAAAGGTTTGCAAAAGCAGTGTAATTCCATTTTTGCGATGTATTCTAATTTTAGATGCCTTCAAACACTAGATCCAGACACGACCTGGGTGTGCTGAGGTGTTGGCTGATATCCCGCTAAAGCAACAAACGCATAATAAAGAAAATGGCCTTTCTTTTTAAAGAATATATTTTTTCAGTGATTAAATAAATACTACATTTTGTTCCATAATAGATCAACGCGTATTTTGTCCTGTAAATCTGCAGCATCAACACAGATATTTTTATTCTTTACAACAAAAAGAAAAAATGTCAGAAGACTTTTGTCTGTTTAGCCACAGTCTTTGTACCTATGGAAAAACATTTTCTCACTCCGAATATTTTTAAATTGCTACTCCTATCACCATATTCAACCATATAGTTATGGTTTTATTGTTGGTTAATAACAATAATCCCCTGAGTTAATAAAAAAAAAAAGGTTTTGAGTGTGAGTGCTGGATTCCAAACCTGTGCTCATAACTTTATGTGCCTCAGCGCCAGATGGTATTCTGTCAAGTGTACAGATATTTTCTTTTTTCTTCCTCAACACTTCTTAATTTCCTGCCTGTAAAATACAGAAACAAAATAATCAGCAATCATTTTACTTTACTGTAGAAAGTTACTGAGACAAACCTGACCTGTGGAGATTAAGAAGGAGTTTTTCTCTTTTCTGTAATTCAGTATCCAGGTACAGGTTTATGTAGTGCGTTGTTCCTGATTCTTTCTCTGTTTGTACAGATTACAGAAGTCAAACAAGCTGGGAGACTGGTGTGGCCTCCATGATGCAAAACAGTAAGTTACTTCTCAAAGTGCTGTTATTATCATTTTTGCTTAACTTACTTTATGAACTGTAAGTCTGGTGTTTTAAGTCCCAGGTCAAAAATCCCAATCAAAAAGTGCCCCCTTAAGCTGTGAGCACTCTGTGATAGAGAGAAGTAAATATATAAACATCCTACATTCACTATTAGCGTTTAAAATTGTTAAATTGCCAACTGTAATTTCATCACTTCTGAAATTTGGCCAGTGATGCAATAAAAAATTCTAAACACATTAAAGGATTTTAATCCAGTGCACCCAGTAACAAACTGAACAAATGGCATAGTCTCATAGTGACGAAGCAGAGAAATCCACAGGTCTCCACAGCTTTAGGAGCCCCCCGTCGTGAGATCCAGCTCAGTGTTTGTCTTCTCTGGTGTGGGCAGCTGTTTTTGGCAGGCAGCTCTAAAAAACTACAGTAGATACCCGGGCACAGAGCCAGGTTTGACTGAAAGCTGGGCTTACATTTACCAAGTGGTCAGAAACATGAACTTATGAATGGTTAATAAAGCTATAACCATAGCTGCTGCACATCTAAATAGTAATGCTGTAAAATGTACAAAAATGAACAGAACTAAACTGCATCCTACATTATATTTCAAAGAAAAGTTATTTTCAAAATAAAATCCTGTACTATTTAAAAGTCCATATAGAGAAGCAGATGTATAGTAGATTCATAACACGCAAGGCTTTCATTGAAAAGATAACTACTGTATGGGAGCATTAGTTTATCATCTAATTTGTATTATTTTTGACTTTTAAGTTTGCTTTTATGTTCACTGGTCAGGGTTAGCATAGTTTTGCACATGGTTTGGGTTAAAACAGACCTTCTGAGAATGATAACCATGTTAGAAACTTTCTGATTCGCCAGGGTGACAAGACCCTCCCCGTCTAAGAGGTTGTATAATTAACCAATCATACATAATATTAAAATGTAATTCAGAAGTTTAGGTGTGTTGTAGTCCAGTTTTCACAGAATAGTTCTAAATGGGTGACTGCTGGTTAATTTAACCACAGTTAGAGGTGTTGATATGGAAATGTTGTGATCCCAGGTTTTTGCCATATTCTCCAAGTGATCAAAAAGAAAGAACTGCAGTCATCACAGCTTTAACAAACTGAAGTTATCTGCAAAACAGCTGTCACTGTAACTAATTTTACTTTATTCTATTGAAAAAGAATCTCAGAAGTGCTTCACTTCTCGTGAAATTTACTCTGAGTAATGAAACCTAATCATGCAGTGATGGGTTTGATGGATTATTGATTGGACACAGCAGCAAATGACAGGAACAGGAAAAATTCTCTCTTCACTCGTAAAGTTTAATGTCCCTAACCAAAAAATGTTTTTAGTTTTGATTTTCTTTTTATTAGTATAATAATGTAAAAATGAACAAAAATATTGCTTTAGATGTTCTTAGAGAAAACAGCGTTACTGCAGTTGAAATTAAAGTGCAAACTGAGCAATGCCCAGGTGAGAAAAAGCTGCACTGTTGACATACATATACAATAATAATTTTCCATCTGTAAGACAGTCTCTTTATCCATGTATGTAAATCTCCCTTTAATGTACCCATCTGACCATCAAAGGAACAACTGGACTGATAAGTATGATTGTAAAGTGTGATTCAGGTTAAAATGCTGCTGGGCTGTAAAAAGCCTTTATGATCGGACTCACAGTGAACTCCACCTGATTTCTTCTTTCTTAATGCGGGACAAGAGGTCCATGCTGTCTGCAGTGAAGGTGTGTGGCTTTCTTCCTCTGTGTGTCTTTCTTTGTTTTTCTCACATTTCTCCTCTGATCAGTTTCAATCCCACACTACACTGCTTCAACCCTTTGCATCCATCACGCCCTGGATGATGTGGCTCAGCATCAATGTTATTTCAGTTGAGCAGTATCATTACTAAATGCTTGAATGGTCGCTGTTATCATTGCCTCCACTTTAATCAACAGCAGGTTGTTGAGCGAGCGCCAATATTCATTTGCTTAGATCATTACTATATGAAGCTTACATTTACTGATGGCTGATTAGCAGGTGAGTGTGCAGCGGGCTCCGTGAACATGTCTGAGTCTGACTGAACATCAAAACAGAAAAATCACTTCATATGAAAGAGAAAAGAGAGCCCGCAGCACACCGCTGCTCTCCTGCATCGCCTCTGGACAGTCCAAAGTGTTTCCAGCTGAGTTCTTCAGAGCTAGAAATGAAAATGAAAAGTTCAGAAGAAAGAATGAAAAGAGAAGCAGTCACAACAGAAAACACAGAATGACAGTCCTGACGGTGGTAATCTGAAGATTTTCATGTAAATAAATAAGATGTAACACCAGATGAGGTGGCTCACAGCCCACTGTGTTGTCATATTTATATTTAGCAGTGAGCTGTCTACCTGTGGCAAGCAAAGACTGTATATAAAAGAAGGATGGTTCATTCACTAACCTTGACATTAACGGTGTATTTCTGTACTGCTGTTTTGAAGCCTAAAAGAAATATTGGATTTCTCATCCGAGTGTGAAGCTAAGCTACTTCTAGCTCTGGCTAGCCAGTCGGTCAGTACGGTGCCGTTACTCACTGTGTTTTAAAATAGGGCGTTTATTTCAATTACAGGGCAGCTATGCCTTTATGCATAACCTGCTTTACTGTATGTTTTAAATTGGACCATGATTTATCAATAGAATGCCATGCTACACTGAACAAAACTTGAACACAAACTAATTTTTAAAGTCTTTTCTTAGGTAATAATTACAGAATGAAGATCACATTCTCATGGACTTCTTTATAAACGGACTGCTGTTTGCAGGCGGAGGAGTTTCTGATTCAGGACAGTTCTGCATGGGTGCTATGCTGATATTTCATATATGGGCTATAGTAGCAACCTTTCTAAAAATAAAATGTATTAAGTTTCTGCCATCACGGAGAACAAATTTCATTTTTCTGTAAAATAACTACAGGAAATACCACACATCTATCAATAAGCACCTAACAATCATCAGATTTATTTGTTTATTCAAAGTTCAGCAATTTGAAAAGTGAATAAGCTAAGATGGAAAAAAGAAAAAGCCACTACTCTGAAGAGTAAGATTCAATTCAGTTTTATTTATATGGCACCAATTTACAACAAAAGTCACCTCAAGGCTGCTTTGCTGGCTTACAGAATTCATCATCAAAAATACCTCGTTACCTCAGGTACAGGTGCTGCCAAGTCAAGATTACACTAAATTCCCCCAACTCAATCACTTGAGATGCTGGACCGAGACATGCAGGTTAATGTTTCATAAAACGAAATATGACCATCATCTTCTGGTTTGGCTAGTTAAATAGTATAGTTCTGCATTTATAAAGTGCTTTTCATTTCACTGAACCACTTTACAATAGATACCTGGTATCAACTCTAGTTGTGCAAGCTGTCAGTGTAAACTCTTATAAGAATAATTCAATAAATCAGAGAAAATCAGTCAATCAAATAGTGAATCATTTACCAATTGTTTGTGGACGTGGACAGTGTTCCGCTGTGTATCCTGCCATGATCTGCTCCAGGACTGGGGTCCTTTCTGTATCAAAAGTGTTCTCATCTCTTTATGCCTTATAAATGAAGTGTATTTAGATTAAATAACCATTTTCTCCTCTGCAGTTTTATTGTATAAGGTTGCTTCCACTGTTAATTTAGTTTGTTCAAGTTTTGTATTCAGTAATGGAACCACCCCTATTTCTGTCGTATATGATTTTAATCAGAATACTTTATTAATCCTAGGGGGGTATTAAGATAATAAACTGCTCAAATTGAACTCACAGGGCAATCTTTTCAGTCTGTACATATTTCCAAAAAGGTTCATTTTTAATGTGGTGTTGTTAATGTTAAAGAAAACATGAAGTGTGCATGTAAATTCATAAAGAACACAGAGCAGTGCAAGGGACAGCACAGGTTAGGCTCCTGAAACTGAGCAAAGGGACGAGACCTATTAAATTGTTTGCTCCCTGACTGAGGTTGAAGACCATGCTTAAGCCACTTGAAAGCTCCAGCATTAAAATTATGTTACATGTGTTGTTCACAGCTGTTCCTACACATATTCCAACTTGATACAATTTTTATGTGTTATCATGAAGTATTTGTTGTTTTTCACATGTTGTTACATCTAATGTACAGAGGCTTTATTGTGATGTCAGCCCTAAGCTTTTGTGTTTCATTCGTTAGTTCCTAATTTGTTTCGCTTTTGGATTATTATAAAGTAAGAAGCAGGAAAAAGCAGAGGATAGAGAGGACAGATGACATGAAAAGCAAAGCAGTCAGGTCAAACTGCTGCAGCAGGAACTCAGCTTTCATACGTGGTACACATGTTACCAGGTGAGCTGTGGAGCATCTCAGACTGAAGCAGTGAAAAGCTTAAAATGCCAAGACTTTTTATGTGCAATGCCAAGATATGTCTTTGCTAAGGCTAACTGTTGGAAGCCACATGTCTGCAACTTTTATGGAAAGGACTTCTAGGCACAGTTAAGCATTTGGATGTGTCCAGTTTGGTTTGTTTATGGTGTGGTCCAGCTGGCTACATGTAGCTATAACCTCAGGCTTGCACTGGGGTGGTTTGCAGCCGAGTGGAAGCAGCTGTGATGAGAAGTGTCCACATAGTGTAGTGGTTTACACACTCGCCTTAAAGGGCCCTGGCGCGATTCCAGGTGGGGACACAAGCCCCTCTCACCATGGAAGGTTATGTCAGGAAGGGCATCTTGCGTAAAATTTACCAATGTGGATTAATTAGCTGTGGCGACCCTTTGGAGAGAATACAAGGGAGCAGCTGAAGGTACATCTTTTATTCTAAAAGGCTGATCATCTGCTCCTGGTGCAGAGAAGCTGCAGTGGAAGAGTTCAAGTAGCTTAGGGTGTTGTTCATTAGTGGTGGAAGGATGGATTGACGGGCAGATCAGTGCCATATCTGCAGTGATGTGGATGAGTCTGTTACTTTGATAAGGATCTGCATCTCTACTTTCATGTCTGGCCACAAGCTGTGTGTAGTGACAGTCAGAATATCTCAGTAGAATAAAAGTACAGGACAGGTACAGTAAAAGTCCGTTTCTGCCCCTACATAATGTACCCCTATGGCTAATTATTGGACATCTTGTTTATTATACATACCTTTTAAGGGGCAAAAAAGGCCCTGCTTGTGTCCAGCCTAGAGCCTGCCCAACCAAGAAGAGACCCCAAGACAGACTGAGAACACAGAGAGATTATGTCTCTTGGCTGGCTTGGGAATGGCTCAGTAATATTTGCCTGAAAGATCTTCTGTTCCTCTACCAAGAGGAGAGAGAGGGAGGTCCACATTCCCTATACCTAGATAAGCAGTACAAAATAGATTGATGGATGGATTGTAGTAGGTTGAGTGATGTAGGTGTAACATAGTCTAATCAAGTAACACTATCATGCAGCAACAAAGTAAATGGACTGGTGCTTTTTACTACAAAAAACATATAGTAGCACTTTATTCCATACCTTTAGGTGCTTTCCATCTGGCGAAACCAGCGTCCAGAATGGAGGAGCCTGGCATCAAACCATTAACCATCCAACATGTGCAACCCGAATTCTAGTAAAATTGGGACGTTCTTTAAATTTGAACAAAATGAAAACTAAAAGACTTTCAAATCACATGAGCCAACATTTTATTCACAACAAAACATAGATGAGCAAGTGGTGCTTCTGCTGGAAATGAAGTGAAATTGAAATGAATGCAGGAATCAGAAAACAAAGTAGATGTTTAAAAAGCAAAAACAACAAAACAAAAAAAAAAATTGCTTTTAATTCTCTCATCCTTTTTTACTCTCTGAGCTCATGTAAGTACAACTGGAATCCCTGAAAAGTTGGGACGTTCTTTAAATTTGAACAAAATGAAAACTAAAAGACTTTCAAATAACATGAGCCAATATTTTATTCACAACAAAACATAGATAACATAACAAATGTTTAAACTAGGAAATTGTACACCTTCATCCACTAAATGAGCTCATTTCAAATTTGATGCCTGCTACAGGTCCCAAAAAAGTTGGTACAGGGGCAACAAATGGCTGAAAAGGCAAGAAAGTTCAAAAAGATTCAGCTGGTAGAACATCTAGCAAGTAATTAAGTTAACTGATATCAAGTCTGTAACATGATTAGCTATAAAAGGGATGTCTTAGAGAGGCAGAGTCTCTCAGAAATAAAGATGGGCAGA
>VUQH01055129.1:9190-20098 GCA_015106775.1 Etroplus canarensis | reverse complement strand
TGAGACAGTGGTGAGGTGTGCAGTGGGAGTGACAGATGGGTTCAAGGTGAGGGTGGGATTACATCAGCTCTGAGCCCCTTCTTGTTTGCAGTGGTGATGGACAGATTGACAGATGAGGTCAGGCAGGAGTCTCCGTGGACTATGATGTTTGCAGATGACATTGTGATCTGTAGTGAGAGTACGGAGGAGGTGGAAGAGAGCCTGGAAAGGTGGAGGTATGCACTGGAGAGAAGAGGAATGAAAGTCAGTAGAAACAAGACAGAGTACATGTGCATAAATGAGAGGGAAGCAGGCGGAATGGTGAAGATGTAAGGAGCAGAGGTGGTGAAGGTGGATGAGTTTGAATATTTTGGCTCATCCATCCAAAGCAATGGACAGAGCACAAGAGAGGTGAAGAAGAGAGTTCAGGCAGGGTAGATTGGCTGGAGATGAGTGCTAGGGGTGCTTTGTGATAAAAGGATAGCAGCAAAAGTGAAAGGGAAGGTTTATAAGATGGTAGTGAGATGTATGGTTTGAAGATGGTGGCACTGACAAAAAGAAAGAGCTGGAGGTGGCAGAATTGAAGATGCTGAGATTTCCACTGGGAGTGACCAGGGTGGACAGGATTAGAAGTGAGTACATCAGAGGGACAGCTCAGGCTGAGAAATCTAGAGATAAAGTCAGAGAATGTTTTGGACATGTGGACACGAGGGATAGTGGATATATTTAATAAAGGATGTTGATGATAGAGCTGCCAGGCAGGAGGAGAAGAGGAAGACCACAGAGCAGATTCATGGATGTAGTGGAAGAGACATGAAGAGGGTTGGTGTGAGGGAAGAGGATGCAGGGGATAGAGTGAGATGGAGGCAGATGATATGCTGTGGCGACCAGTAATGGGAGCAGCCGAAAGAAGAAAAAGAAATGCTAAATGAGACCTGTAGAACCAGTAGTTCTTGGGTTTTTTGCAATATCTCTGAGCATTGCACCTGGGAAGGTTGTGGCATTGTGTCAACACACACCTGAATGCTCCAAACCAGCAACCTGCCACAACTTCTGCTTTTATAGATCAGTTAATCAAGACAATTTGATTAGCAGCACCTGGCTGTTACTTACCCTCTTAATTCCTGTAGAAGCAGTAACTGTGGACTGCATACACTCCTGTGGAAATGCTTCTTACATGACTGTGGACATAGCCTCTTTAACAGACTTCTATTCATAAATCAATTTCATTATAATTCTTGTTGATTGTGTTAATACTGTTTCAACAAATGTTTAAACTGATCTTGAGAAATCTGACGTACATACTGAACTGATAATTAGTTCCATCCTATTATTGTTTCACTGAAAAAACTGCCTTCCATATATTAGATACGGTAACCTTGTCTCTAATAAATTTCTGTTTAAACTTAACAAAAGTAAAAAAGTACCTGACCAGATCACTAAACAATAATCAAGCTGTGACAGAACTAATACATTCAGAACTTGTTTTATAACATCTGGTGTAATTTATTTTGAATCAATTTTCACCACTGACAGGCCTCTACCCATTTTACTCACAATATTATTGATTTGTGTAGACCATGTTAATTTATCACTGCTATACCCAATAGCTGTGTCTCCTGCACCTGTTCAGTAGAAATATTATTAACACTCAGTGTAAGTATTGGTCCTCGGTGGTGTTATAATAGATTTTGTTTTACTAGCATTTAACACCAGTTTATTGTCTGTCACACAGTCTTCCGCAGATTCTAACTCCCTATTAACCGGGGCATTTAACTAATCAGTTAGTTGAAAATAATACATGTTTATTTCATCCAAGGTCATTCCATCTATTTGACATCATTCCCCAGACTTCATAAACAATAATGGTGACATAGAAATGAAAGGATTTTCTCAATTTTGTAACCAGATTTTCAGTGATGTTGTAGCTCATCTGGCTCATGATCCATCACAATTCACAGGTTATAGTAATGCATGAAGTACAGAGAGAATACTGTATTGCACAAAAAAATATAACTAAAATCCAAGTCAAGGAGGCTTGCAAACAGTCATATCCTCCAATGCTCCTAGCCTTGCTTCCCTTCCACCTGGTCTCTTGCACACACAATATAGATACCGTCCCACTCTCCATCTTATCAGCCAGCTCTCTTCCTTTACAAACATTTAAAGTCTCCACTCTCACCTCCACCCTCCTACCTTTCTTTCTCTCTCTCTCTGCCTCCTAACATGCCTTCCACCTCTCCTCCTCCTTTGTCTTTGGCCAACAGTAGCATAATCATTGTTAACCCAGGCCTTGACTGATACGGTATGAAAATCATATTATGATATTATTCATGTAATATGAATCCTCATATTTGATATGGCAGAGATTTTATGTCAAATGCCCTTCCCCATTTACCTTTTACATTGGGACCGGCACTAAGAGTTAACTGGCTAGTGCCCCATTCTCACACACACACACACACACTGTGAACTATCCTTCAAGTTTTCGACTTGCTCTACGCCTATGCCATGGCCCAAGTTCTTTACTGGCCCTAACCAAGCTTAAGACATCATTAAGACATTATTTAGCCATAAAAAAAATGTATAGCTGGCAGAATGACCCTTGGAAAAACTCATTTTATTAACATTACAATCTAGACCTGAACTCTTAGGAGTAGCAATTCTTGTCAAAATGGAAAAGTGCCCTGAAAAACAATGAATTAAAATCTTGAACTTCAACACAACTTAGGTGAAGACAAATTAGATAATCATTTCACTAAAATGCTGCCAATACTGCAGGAGGAGTAGCGATTTTTGTGAATTGTGGATGGACGGACGGATGGATAACAGACCCCTTTGCAACATCATTAGCTCATCAGCTGAATGTAAGGCAGATACATTTTTTTAAAAGGAAATATCACCTTTAAATTGCTGGTGCTGATATCAGTATAGTAAACTATGCATGCCTTCATAGTCATGTATCCTTTTACTGGAATGGAGTCATTGTTCTACTCAGGCCGGTCAAAATATCTGCTGTATAGTCTGTTCTCTATTCTAGTTTGGTTTAATTGGATCTTTTTCAAGACCTATCTCTAAAATCTGAATGCAGCACACTAGGCACACACAGCTGTTAGACAGATATGTAGAGAATAATATAGAGTAGTATTGGTTAAAATTAACATGTAAAATGAGTACCTCAAATATTTTACTTGAGTAAAGTTTCAACTTTCATACAGCAGAAACAAACTCCAAGACCGCTCCTGTCTGCTTTTGAGAAATTCAGTGTTCTGCTGCATTCAGTAAATGTTGGCACTGCACCACGACCTGGACAATCTGCAGTGACAGTAGAGTATAACTACTTGGGCAGCAGCCACCACGCTCCATCCAACTACTGCTCCGTCTGCCCTTGCAGCCACCAGGGACCCAGGTTCCCCAGCATCCTGCTGAAGTACCATACCTGCTTAACAAGACTGCAAGGACTTTTAAAGAGTCAACCCCATCCACTGAGAGGCTTTGTCTTTTAGGAAATCTTGGCAGAAATGCATGATGTTTATCATGCATTTTGCCCTGAATGAACACTAGTCAGAGTTTATTAATATTGTATTCAGAGTAAAACACATCATTAGTCATTTTCTGAGAAACCAGATGGCAGTTCCTCTTAAAGCACATCTGCTCTGAAAATTGATTTATTAAGTGTGGTGCTGAAATGATATTATTCATGCATGCATTCTTTTGATATACTCATTACCTATACACTTATTTTTTCATAATAAAATGGGAGTCTGGATGAGGCAGGTGAGTCTTTCAAGTTCATATCAATATTACAGTCCTAAAAATAGCCCATTTGTTCCGCAGCAAGTTAAGAAAAAACACCAAGCAATCACTGAAATAAGCAGGATGTGTCCCAGTGAGCATCTTTTTTTTCTTTCTTACAGCCATAACAAGAAGTCCTGCTCTGTAATGTGACATCAGTGTCCACTGGGAATCAATTGGGAAATGATGAACTGTTTGTGGGCCCATGATGATTTTCTGCTTCATAACTTGAAGCACGGCTATATAAAAAGAGCTCCTTCGGGTATAAAAGCTCATAGCTCGATATGAAGCCACATAAAACAGCTCAAAGCTGTACATCTTGCTGACATCAAAGATTTGAGTCATGGATCATTGGTTTTAAGCTTAGGAACAGAGTCCTCTTGCTTTCTCTCTTTTATTCTCCCTTTTTTTAACACAGCGTAAACACCATAACGCCATAACAGCACTGGCACCATCCACTGACCCACTCAGTCACACCTTCCTTCCCTCCTCTGCTGCTCTGTCTGCTAATACACAAAACAGAAACAGACTTCTTTAAACCCATTTTGTCGCATGCAAAAACTCTCACCAAGGCCCTGAACGCATTGCATCACCCCACACTCATGCGCTCTCCCTCCTTCCACCAGGTCTAAACAAACGCCTCCACAGCACAGCCAAGGACAAGACTTTTGTTTGGTGACTGTGCTTCTGCATGCAGGCCTAGTGTGAAAGTAGGTGGTAGGTGTGCTCATGTGTATCGACTGCTGATGATTCTTTGCTGACTTCTGTTGTCTACTTTTTCTCTTCTACATTTAAACATCTAGTCTCATTTCAGATGTATTATTTGAGTTTTTTAAAATGTTCATATACACTGTGCATAAGATTATGTGATCATCATACTGTTACACAAGGTCATTTAAACTTGAGGGATATCTATGTGTCCATTTAGGAAGCATAAACCATTGTGAATCCATTTCAGCTCCTTTGGTGCAAATGAAAGTAACAAAAGATGCACTGAAGAGGCAACAAAAAGACAACCTTGGGGGGGATCTCCTCCCAGACTGGGATCAGGGCATAGATCCCTGACCTATAAAGTCTCCAAAAGAGCTCAAAGTCTAATATATTTGTCATGATGTTTGTTATGTTTATTGTTTATTGTTGCAATTTTTCGACTTGATTTCACAGCAAGAGATGAAATGGTCACAAAAATGCAGTCTATATGTTTGTGCACGAGGAAAGAAATATTTTTTATTAATAATAAATTTGTTTTATTTTATTTTTTTACTTTTTGTTACACAGAGTAGGACTTTAAACCTGCATGGTTTCTAATAGACAGCAGGATGGAGTTCAATTAGCTGCAAATTTTACTGGCTGCATAGCAGTCTATGGGAAGTCTCCCTTGTTCTGTGACCTTAATGAAAACTTTCCAGATAACTTTATGGGCTAAGTTACTTATTTAACAAGATCAAGATGTAAAGACTCAGCAAAGCCAAGATTTTAACGGGATGATTTAATGTTTGATGAATGTACTATATATTTTCTCATATCCTCATGCGCTATATGGACAATGCTATGGGCCACCTACATATTACACCTACAGGAGCTTTTATGACGTCACATTATAAATCCATAGGCAATATTATGGAATCTATCCCTCCTCTGCAGCTATAATGGCTTCCACTCCAGGATTTTGGCATGTGTCTTTGGAGTTTTGGCCCATTTATCCCGCATGTCATTTGGTGGGTCACATACTCAAGTTGAATTAGAGGGCCTGGCTCACAATTACTGTTCTAGTTCGTTCCAAAAGGTGTTCGATGGGATTGAGGTCAGGGCTGGCCTGCACAGAGCCCTGACCTGACCTGACCTGACCAAGTTCATCCAACCAAGTCTTTATGAACCTTGCTTTGTGCACTGGGGCACAGTCACACTGAAACAGAAAAGGGCCTTCCTCAAACTGTTCTCTCAAAGTTGGAAGCACAGAATTGTCCAAAATGTCTTGGTAAGGTGAAACATCACGATTTCCCTTCACTGGAAGTGAAGGGCCCAGCTCAGCCTCAGAAAAACAACCCCACAACATTTTCCCTCCTTCAACAAACTTTGCAGTTGGCACAGTGTAGTCAGGCAGGTAACGTTCTCCTGGCATTCCCCAAACCCAGACGTGTCAATGAAAATGAATTAAACACTTGAAGTCAATAATTAAAAGGTGCAGCCTAATATTTTTGTCCATGTAGCATATGCATCAATATAAAAGACATATTTTTTTCTTTTATAGATATTAATATTTAAAATCCCAGTATGATCAGAATAGTTTTGTTGAATCATGCAATTTGTTCTTAGGAATCTCAGTCCAGAGGAGATAAATGCACCTGACTGTTCAAAACTGTGCTCATTTTCACTGACACAGAACTCAACTTAACTATTTACTGACAAGATGTAAATTTTATTACAACTTCAGTTACTTCACTGGAAAGTTAAGTGAAACATTTCTGACTTAATGTACTGTAATTCTGCACGGTGACTTAAAAAACCTCCACAAAGGACACACTTTTCTGATACTGTTTGATTGCATGCAGCTTGTCATCTTCGTGTGCTTAAGGTCCTTGATGGGTGTACATATGAGTGAGTTGTAAATTAATGAATGTTCTGGCACTGAGCATTAGAATGACACCAGTGTTTGTTTCAGTGAGAGGCAAAAGGATTTTTGATGAGCTCTGGCATCGGTTCAAAGTGCATCTAAGCTTGTGTTTAATAAGGCACCTTGCATCCCCACTCTATCACCTCTTATTATTACTGACCTCACAACTCCCTCTGGTGCTGACTGAGGTGGATACTCAATGTGCAAAGTGCAAGGGGTGAGGGAGCATGATGTGTCTGTGTGTGGTAGGTGGAAAGGTGCTCACATGTTGTACAGACTAGAAAACAGCTCCTCTTGTGTCTTAGGTAAGTATTTGAAATACAGAGAGATAAGGAGTGAAGACTGTGAAGACAAGCTCTTTCAAGAATCAGTGAGTGATATTTGCACTGTCAGCAGCACTGATTACTTCACAGGCATAAGTGTCTGCATTGGGTTTTACATGTTGTTTCATATTCTCCGATATCAAAATGAAGCACAGTGGCTGTATGATATATTTTAGGAGGAGACTGCTCAAGCAGCCAAAAATACCCCAGCAGGGTATTACACGTAGAAATTTAGGAAATACCTTAGGGGATCATTAGGATTCCTTAGAGGAATATTGTGTCTGGAAAGACAGGCTGTTCGTGTCCTAATTAGTGCTTTTGTTTCAGATGTATAGTTTGAATCAAATGGACTGAACTAAATGTGCTATAACCACTGATTGCTTTGTAGCCCAGCACCAGGCCTGCAGCAGTACCTGCAGAAAAACTAATTACGTGCACAATCAAATTCAACCTGGGAGGTTTCAAGGGTACAATGAGCAAGACCTTTACTGTCCCATAACGCAAAATGATCCACATAAATCTGTGGTGGCAATAGGGTGAATGATCAGTAACACTGACTCAACAGTTACCTCACCAGGTGCTGTGATGTCTGGTATTCAAAGTCCAGCTACCTGTTTTCCCAAAAGACATGGCTATGTGCAATTTTGACTTAACAAGGACCAGCAGCCTAAGCAAGCTGGCAGTATGATCAAAAATGGTGATTTACAAAATAAGATATGTTTGTAAACTGTATTTGTCCTCCAGTTGCAGCCTTCAGCACCAACCTTTTGGTGTTGTAAGTGGGCACTAATCATCATATAATGCACAAAATATATCTTCTTTTCCTTCATTTTTGCAAAACCTTAAACCAGCATGCAAATAAGAGCTAATGCAGCCACATTAATGAAAAGTCCCAGTAGTATTCATTATACTGACTTGTCTTTGGTTTTCAATACTCATTACTCAAAAAAGTAATGCATTCTTAATCGCCTTTTCAATAGTAATGCATTGTTTGACTAATTAATACCCGAACAAAGTAATTTGTTAGCCTGTTGTTGTGTTGCACTCTCCAGACTGATGACTGTGAGAGGGTAAAATCCTCTGTTCTCTCTCGTACAGGCTTGTTTAGGGTGAGAAGATGACCTCTAATTACATATATACATAGATAGATAGATAGATATTTAAAAATATATTAAAAATTAGACAAGAAATCGTCTAAAATAGTTTTTATAGTAGGGTTACTGTTTATTATCACAAAGCCAGTTCTTTCGAGTGACACTTTCCAAACCAAAAAACATGTTTTTTTGTAGGGCATTGACCAGGGACCTGATGATGGCAACACCCTGAGCTGAAGGCTGCTGGTGTGCCTGACCAATTAAAGGCTCAAGTATGGATTTCTGATGGGTTTATACTTTTATTTCCCAACTGTTGTTTTTCAGCAAGGTGCAGTTGAACTCTACAAACCTGTAAAGCTTAAAAGCTTTCTCAGCGTATAATACAACTGAAGCAAATTGGATCAGTGTGAAAGTCACACAACTCTGGAACCATAAGAGAATGAGGATGAGAGGGAAACAGAATTTGCTGACGATGAGTGATTTCCTGTTGTATTAATTCTTCTTGTAAGACATAACCTGCAGGTTTGTTACTAGCTTTCCAGGAACATTTTACAAACTACTTAGCAGCTGGTTTGGCCTGCTGTCTTTTTAGCTGCGACAAGTACTCTGTTACATGTGCTGCCGGGTTTGCACATGTGAATTATCAAACACATTTTTTCTGCATTAGGTATGTATGCAGATAGCATACATACAGTCTATGGACAGAAGTATCTGGGCGCAATTACACCAGCTTTTTTTTACAACCCAATCTAATTCTGCAGGCATTAATATGCAGTTGGTCCCCCCTTTGCAGCTATAAAAGCTTCCACTCTTCTGGGAAGGCTTTCTACAAGATTTCAGAGTGTATTTGTGGAATTTTGGCCCATTCTTCTAGAAGAGAATTTGGGAGGTCAGACACTGATGTTGGATGACAGGGGGTGGCTCACAACCTCTATTTTAATTCATTCCAAAAGGTATTGAATGGGGTTGAGGTCAGGACTCTGTGTAGGTCAGTCAAGTCGTTCCATATCAAAGTCATCCAATCATGTCTATAGACCTTAAACTGTCCACTGGGGCACAGTCATACTGGATGACAAAATGGTCTTCTCCAAACTGCTCTCACAAAGTTAGAAGCAAAGAAGCAGAGAGATTTCTCTTTACTGGAATTAAGGGGGCCCAGGGCAGCCTCAGGAAAATATCCCAACAGCATTAGCCCTTCTTCACCAAGTTTTACAGCTGGCACAATGCAGTCAGGCAGGTAATGTTCTCCTGGAATTCGCCAAAGCCTGATTCATCAATCAGGCTGCCAGATAGACAGCCTGATCTGTCACTCCACAGAACACATTTCCCCTGCTCCAGTGATGCTTTACATCACTCTAGCCAATGCTTTTCATTGTGCTTGTTAATTGAAGGCTTGCATGCAGCAGCTCACTTATGGAAATCCATGCCATGAAGCTCCTGTTGCTCAGTTTTTGTGCTGATGTTAATGCCAGAGGAAGTTTGGAGCTCTGCAGTTATTGAATCACCAGTGTACTAGTGACTGTCATGCACTATGCACTCTGCAACTTGACATGGTCTGCCAATTCATGAATGAGTTGCTATGGTTCCTAAACCCTCCCAGTTTGCAACAATAATGGTGAAATATCTAGGAGGGAAGAAATGTCTTAAAATGACTTGTTACAACGATGGCATCCTATGACAGTACCACACTGGAATTCAGTGAGCTCTTTAGAACAACCCATTCTTTTACATACAGTATGTTTGTAAAGGCAGACTACATGACCAGGTGCTAGATTTTATATACCTGTGGCAACAAAACTGAAAAAAACAACAAGAAAAACAAACACATGGATTCAGTGCATTATCCATGTAGTGCATGATAACCCATTATCTGCTGATATCAGGTGACCCGTATAATGATCAGACTGATGACTGATGAAAAACATCACAGCTACTGATTAAACTCCATACAGACAATTCTTATTCTTTGACTACACTTCAAATTTTGTTTTATGGCCTATGGCAGGCCTTATGGATGTAAACAAACCTTGAACAGCAATAAAAAAAACAATAACTTCTTATATATTGCTAGAACCTGCATTAAGTTAAAAAACCAAAGATCTGTAAATCAATTTAAGTGTGAATGTGTTTTCTTTCTTTTGCTTTCCAAGTTAGCACTTGTTTGGCTGTACATGTAGATCTGATTCATGTCTTAGCTGATGTTTTTGTACATTGCAACGTTTTATATTGCTCAGGATTTATTGCCACTATGGCAGACAAGAAAGCTGGATTGTGTTGTACTTGTAGAAGCCCAGTAACAAGATAATGAACCCTCTGCATTCTGCTTGGAGTGGCTCTCCTAATCAAATATCAGAAGGAGGGCAGAATCAGTGAAGACTAAGGATTGTCTTTTTTTCTGTGAAATGCAGATTTGAACGTGTTGATCGTGGAGCCAGCTTCTTTTTTCTTGGCATTTTGAGTAAATCGGTGGTAATTTGAAAAATGCTGTTAAATGACTTTTTAAGTGAAGAAAAATTGTACTTCCAGCACTTTAATTGCACACCCTCAGGTGAAATATGTGGATACATGTTTATTCAGTGTTTGATTGTGGAGAATTGGGCGTCAGCTGCATGATGCATCTAAAGACACGAGTGGCCACGTTTCTTTAGGAAATAAGCAGAAGGTAATGCATGACTCTTTTTTTGGAGGGGGGGGAGGACACTGGTTGCTACCCAGCAGTGAAGGATGAAGGGCAGATGAGTGTGAGACTGCAGCACGGTGCGCAGTGACCAGCTGTATCCACTGGGGGAGGACCGTGCACCGCCTGCACGAGCTGCGGTGAACGACTTTCTCACCGAGACTCTCCATCATCACACACACACACACACACACACACACACACAATGGGAGGGATACAGGAGTATAGGTAGGGCTACGGCGGCACACAGGCATATGTGTGATGCTCAGACTTAAACCATGGAGCCATTTCCCCTCGCCTGCGCGATGGTAAACTTTTACCCACCCTCTCATCTTCAAATCGTGCGGAGCTGTCATTGATGCCAACTCGCTGCTTTTGCACACCTGCTACTTCCACTTTTTTTTTCTTTTTAAAAAAAAAAAGCAC
>VUQH01055127.1:0-29050 GCA_015106775.1 Etroplus canarensis | reverse complement strand
CTTAGTTATGCTGCTATAGGTTTAGGCTGCTGGGGGGCTTCTTATGATGTGCTGGGCATTTCTTCTCCACCCACCTCTTTTCATTCCCCATGTATTTATTTGCTACTGCTACATGTCAATAAATCTGGTCTTCTCTCTCCCATAGTCTGTGTCCCTTTGCTCTTCTTTCTCTCCTCTCTTTCCTCTCACCCCCAACCGGTCGAAGCAGATGGCTGCCCCTCCCTGAGCCTGGTTCTGCCGGAGGTCTCTTCCTGTTAAAAGGGCGTTCTTCCTTCCCACAATCGTCAAGTGCTTGCTCATAGGGGATGGTCTGATTGCTGGGGTTTTCTCCCTAATATTGTGGGGCCATTACCTTACAGTGTAAAGTGCCTTGTTGTGAATTGGCGCTATATAGATAAAATTGAATTGAATTCAGCTGAATATTTATCCATTGTTTTTTGTCAGTTCACTAATCAACTACATCAGTGAATTGCAGCTCTCATTAGGAGTGAGTGAAAAATCGATACAGCATAGTAGTGATAGTATTTTTCATGGCAATATTGTATTGATACAGAGATACCAAACACTGATATCTTATTAAATAAATTGCCTCTACAAATTTAACTTTTTAGTACTAGAATAATAAAACCATTTGCTTTTTCGGTTCACCTACATAGTCTACATATATAGAATTTACTTAAGGGAGAGGAACAGAGAATGAGATCTTTTTAAATAATTCAGATATTGACAAAGTTTACCTTTAGGGACATAATTTACGATTGAAAAAGGTGATAGATCCCAGTGTATCGCAAGATAAATTATTGCAATACTCGGCATTTAAAATCACAATATCATGTCATGAGTTAAGTATCATGATAATATTGTATAATGGGTTGACTGGGGATTTCCACCTCATCTCGTCTTTAATCATCTTTCTGTGGTCATGTGAGTCAGTGTTCAGAACATGAAGGAGGACATTTTTAATACCAGTAACAATGGCGTGGTTTTCTTTTGTGTATGTGAAAGAAAAAAAAAATGCGCCTGAAAGTTGATGTAGTCCGAGTTGCACACTGGGTGTTCAGCACTCATTACTACCCTGTAATTCCAGGTGAGCCATGGCTTCAGTGTGGGAACCGCTGTGTGCGACAGGTTGCACAGGTGAAATGAGCAGTTTGTGTTCACAAGCATGTGAAAGTCACCCTTTGAGGCAGCCAGCTATTGACTTTGAATAGAGCATTGATGTGCAGCAGGTCGGCCTGTTTTCCTGTGGGTTATTTTCAGTGGCCAGGACAGGAAATGTCTGAGAATCGCAGAAACGCCACACAGCTTTCTAGAACAGGGAAAATAAACCTCCAGCAACCACCAGCCTCCTTCTCCTCCTCAGCTTGCCCGCCCTCGCACCCTGTTTAGCCTCTTCTTAACCTCATCACTCCATTTTTCTCCTCTGCGTGCCTGTGAGAAAAATCTGAGTTGAGTTTTGTTCTCATCCTGAAAACATACCAAATAATTTCACACACTTGGAAAACCAGAGAAGTAAAAGTAAAGCTCAGTAAAATACAGTATCTAAGGATACATGCTGTAAATGACACTGAATGATTTATTATGGGAAAATCAACAACTAATGAATCAATTATGACAAAATATCCTCCAGCACTGAACAGATCTTGTTTGTTGACACTGCAGTTTTGGATTGTGATCAACATTTATTCAGTAGCTTCTTGTTTGTTACGTTGTTGGTTGTTAAGTCTTATACTTTAATAACACATAGCTAAAATGCTAAAAAGAATGTGCTCCTCCCAAAAGCCAAAGGTTACATCTTCAGACATCTGTTTTTTACTATCAAACACAAATGTAGGAAGGTAGTCTAGACTGAACTTGTTTTGTATTTTGGGCAGTAGCAACAGCCAAAAGCTCAATTGCAAGTTAATCTTTCAGTTTAAGATCGGCCTCCAGATGAGAGATGCCATTTTTCAGCTTTGAATAGATAAGTGCATACCCAGCCATCACCTCCTGGCAGAGGAGGAAACACTAAAAATCAAAAGTCTGAAGACTAAAAATTATACACCCACTTCAATATTTATATAAAAGATACCAACACTTAAAATATTACATTAAATAACAGGCACTTAATCAAAACCAAGTGTAGTTTGTTGGCCACACAGAGCATATTATGTTCTCACAGCACTATGAAAAAATTAAGTACACCCTTATTGCTTCCATAGTTCAGAGGGTAAGCAGCCAGATTCTGCCATTCAGATGCAACTGATTACTCGATCATCAGCCACTTCTATAAGTACAGAGGTTTTGGCAGTTTGCAGGTCTTGAGCATTCAAGTTTGTGATAACACAATCCCACAATCTTCCCGGCAAATTCACCCCAAGTTCAGACTGTGCAATACTCAGAGAAGCTGCAAAAATCCCCAAGAGCTATATCTCAGACTCCACAGGCCTCAGATAGCATGTTAAATGTTAAAGTTCATGACAGTACAATTAGAGAAAGACTTAACAAGTATGGCTTGTTTGGAAGGGTTTCTAGTAGAAAGCCTCTTCTCTCTAAAAACAATATAGCAGCACGGCTTAGGTTTGCCAGCATCTGAACAAACCAAAAGTCTTCTGGAACAATGTCCTTTGGACAGATGAGACAAAAGTGGAGATGTTTGGCCATTATGCAAAATCCAATGTATGGTGCAAACCAAACACAGCATATCAAGACAAATACCTCATACCAACTACCAAGGATGGTGGTGGAGAGGTGGTGATTTTAGGCTTGTTTTAAAACCACAGGACCTGGGCGCCCTGCCATCACTGTGAACTCCTCTGTATACCAAAGTCAGATATGAGGACAAAGCATCTGTCCAACAGCTAACGCTTGGCCCAAATTGGTAAATGGTAAATGGCCTGGTACTTGTATAGCACTTTTCTACTCTGACTGAGTACTCAAAGAGCTTTCTACTTCAAGACTCATTCACCCATTCACACAGCGCTTTATTCTTTGCCTTTAAGCATATTTAACGATCATGGATACATTCAGAATCTAATGGGTGCATCGGCAGCAATTTGGTGCCTTTTCCAAGAGCACTTCAGCATACAGACTGGAGAAGGCAGGGTTCAAACCACCAGCCTTCCTGTTAAAAGACGACCCGCTCTAGCTCCTGAGCCACAGCCATCCCAAACTGGGTCATGCTGCAGGACAAGGATCCCAAGCACAGCAGCAAATCTACAGCAAAATAGCTAAAAAGGAGAAAAGAATCACAGTGTTGCAGTGGCCCAGTCGAAGTCCAGACCTCAGGGCAATTGAAATGCTGTGGTTGGACCTTAAGAGACCTGTTAATAAATGAATTCCTCTGAACCTCAGTGAACTGAAACAATGTTGTAATAAAGTATGGGCCAGAATTCCTCCACAATGATATGAGAGACCGATGAAGTCATACAAAAAATGATTACTTCAAGTTATTACTGCTAAAGGTGGTTCTGTAAGCTATTGAATCACGAGGTGCACCTAGTTTTTCACAGGACTCTACAGAGTCCTGTGAAAACTTTCTTTTGCACATGATTGTATTTCCTTGTTCCCCATTCATAGTATGTGTTAATAGCCATGCTATGCATTCCTTTGTGTCATTTTACTCACTTTTCAATACATAAAGTTAAGATATAGTCTATTTTATGCAAATCAGGTACATCCTACATGATACCTCTGGAAAGTTCTGAAATAAACTGAAACTAGCTGTTGTCATTCTAAAATGAATTTCAGCAACTACATGCCTAATTTCTTGCCTCAGATGTTTTCACAAATCACTTTTGACAGATTAATTTTTTGTATATTAAGACAAAGTTTGCAAGCCACTGTTGTAGGGCTGTGCAAATTTACAAACTTTAATTTCAGTAACAATTTTGCCTTCCTGCATTTATTAAAACATGCTTATTGAGATGAAATGATTAAATGTGCTGCATTCTGTTCTACAAGAATTCTCTAATTTTGCTATTTTAGCACATTAATTCCATAAAAGTCAACCTTCACTCCCAGCCAGGCTGTGGCATTTTCAATTCAATTTACATTGATTATTTATTTAGGTTATGTAGTGGAGTTAATCTTCAAGGAAATCTACTTAATTAAAATGACAAGTTTCTTCTTATAATTCACTGTTTTTTCCAAAGTCTTTGACTGATAGTGATTTCAATATTTTTACCATAATCAAGCAGGCCTGTTATATTGGTTTCCTTTCAAAATCCAATACCAGAGAGGCTCTGCATTGCTTTTGGCCAATCAGGTGCTGCTCAGTGTTTACACAGCAATCGAAGTAACACCTAGACTACAGACATTAATGTGACCAGCAGAGGACAGGGCCATTAAAGTATTTAAGATCTTGTGGATCGCATCTTCTTGATCAGCTATTAGAACCTCCGTCTTGAGCAATGACCTGGAAGAAATTTTCAGCTATCCAGTGCTGATGGTATTTAGGCGGTCCATTAGTCTTGTTAACTTATGAGCTTTCTGTAGTTTGAAAGAAAAATAAAGCTGGATGTCATCAGTGAATACATTTCAAGCCCTGTGGGACCCCACCGGATGAGGTATGTATGTATGTACCTTTCGGCTGCTCCCTTGTATTCTCCACAGCAGATTAATCCACATTGGTAATTTGGCAGAGGGTTTACCCTGGATCTCCTTCCTGACGCAACCCTCTATGGTGAGTGCGTCTTGTGTTCCCACCTGGAATCGAACAGGGGACCTTTCGCTTGTAAGGCAAATGGGCAAACGAATATGCTACAGGGGACACCCCACTGGATGAAGTAATGAATTATAAAGTCTCCAATAGAGCCATTGGACCTTATATTTAATCCAGGCATTGTTCCTATTCCCTCTGTTCAGACCAGGTGGTCATGCCAGGGTCACCTTAGCTGATGCTTAGGTACACTGTTGTGAAACCAGTCTTTAAAACTATTAAGATGTGCTCTGTTTCTTAATTCTGTCTGGTATGCAGAGCAGTCGGGCTAGTGCTTGTGCATTAGAGAGGAAAAAGAGGGAACGAGTGAATCTGTAGTGTTTCCCAGGCATCAGAGCCTGTTAAGTTTATGTAAGTAGCCCCGGGCTGTAAACAAGTGGCGCTCTGTGCCTGACCCAGTATGCTGGAGTGCTCAGCTACAGAGAAAGCATAAGGGAGAAAGAAGCTGAGAAAGAAAGGAGGTAGAGTGAGTGTGAATTGAAATTAGGTGAAAGAGAGACGTAAGAAAAGCAAGGAAGTGGGCAGAGTGGGCTATTCCTGATGGAAGGGAAAAGAAATTAGACTTTTTGGAGTCCCACCGTTTATAGTGAGCCATCACCCCGACATTCACAAAACTCTGTGCAAAGATTGGTTTAGAAACTGACAGCGGGACACGGGGGACAAGATAAAATCAAGACGCTTTAAATCCTTCTGTTCTGAAGTCTCAGACAGCTTAATTCTCCTGAAGAGACTATGAGAGCCAGATCAAAACATTAGCAGCACACAAACACATGTTGCTGCTTGTTCTAACCTGGCACACAGCATGAAGACCCGAGCCAGCATGTTGTTTTGCTGGTGGCAGTAGGACCGATAAAGATGCATGGAGGAGAAATACAGGTTCTTAAAATATAGTCTGTTCAAATATGTGACAGGGGTAGGCCTGGGTGATTAATCGAATTTTAATCGATTAATGTTGATTTTGGCTTCAATTAATTAGGAGAAAACAACAAAAAATGGGATTCAACAATTATTTTTGGGTTATTTCCTGTATTTTTAGGTTATCTGCTATATTTTAAATTATTTCCTGAATTTTAAATGATCTGTCTTTTCTGTCAGTCTATCTGTCTATCTATCTGAGAGTCTTCAGGCAATAAAATCAGTCCAGAGAAAGTACAACTCAAGATTTTGTAGATTAAACTGTGGAATTATTATGATTATAAGTTGCCTGCAGCTGCTTCTGTCAGTAGATTGTTCAGCTTTGGGCTCTCCGCCACTTGCAGGCCAGCATTTGCCTTTGTGAGACTGGGTTTACAGTCAAAACTACAGGCTAGTCAGGGCTTAAAACTCCCTATTGGATGACCATGTCTCCCCAACCACCTCTGTCTAGTTTTTATTTGGTTTTTATTCCAGTTTTCTTTAAATTTCGGGGAAGTACCCTGTAAAAAGACCTGTTTTTGATAAGTAATAGAAATTAAATTATTGTGCAGAATAAACATGATCTGATTTTTGCCTTACTCCAGGAACCTTAAATTTGGTTTAAATGATACCTGGGTTGAGATCATACGTACCTGTTGTTTAGGAAGGATCCTGAGTGAAGTGACATGGAAGTATCTGTGTGGTAGTCCCAATAAAAGAGATGATTGAGTTCTCTAAATGATAAGGAAGGGAGCTTTACTGCTTTCTTTTTACCCCTTTTACTTCAGAATACACTGGAAAGATGATGTGTGAAAGGAAAGGAGATCTGTTCAACATAACTGACAATTAATGCAGACCTTCCTCTGTTTCTTTTGGCTGCTTCCTCTTCTGTCACACCAGCCCTTCTTAAGTCGTCCTTCACTACATCCATGAACCTTCTCTGTGGTCTTACTCGTTTTTTTTCCCTGCGTGGTAGCTTCATCTTTAACATCCTTTGTCCAATATATCCACTATCCCCCCTTTGCACATGTCGAAACCATCTCAGCCTTTCCTCTCTGACTTTGTGTCCAAACTGCTCAACCTGAGCTGTCCCTCTGATTATTTCTAATCCTGTCCATTCTGGTCACTCCCAGTAAAAATCTCAACATCTTCAACTCTGCAAGCTTCAGCTCTGCCTCCTGTCTTTATCACTGCCACCTTCTCCAAACCATACTTCACAGCAGGTTTCACCTCTGTCTTGCAAACCTTCCCTTTCACTCTTGCTGCTATCCTTCTGTCACAAAGCATTCCTGACACTCATCCCCACCCACTCCACCATGTCTGCGCTCTCTTCTTTGCCTCCCTTGTGCTCTGTCCTTTGCTTTTACTGACTTTCATTCCTCTTCTCTCCAGTGCATACCTCTCCCACTCAAGGCTCTCTTCTACCTTCTCCCTACTTTCACTACAGATCACAATGCCATTTGCAAGCATCATAGTCTGCAGAGACTCCTGCTTGACCTCATCTGTCAACCTGTCCATCATAATTGCAAACGCGAAAAGGGCTCAGAGCCAGTCCCCTATGTAATCCCACCCCAATCTGTCACCATGAACCCATCTGTCACTATTACTGCACACCTCACCACTGTCCTGCTGTCATCATATGTCCTGCACAACCCTCACATATTTCTCTGCCACTCCTGACTTCCTCATACAATAACAGAGTTCCTGTCTTTGCACCCTATCATATGCTTTCTCAAGATACACAAAGACACAGTGCAACTCCTTCTGATCTTCTCCGTACTTCTCCATCAGCACTCACAAAGCAATTATCACATCTGTTGTACTCTTTCTCAGCATGAAGCCATACTAACCTAAGTAGGTCAGTTTGTAGTTCAGTGTTTAACTAGCAGTAATGTTATCTTTGTTTCCTTTGCTCCTCAAATAGACTCCCTGGCTCTCACCACTCAGTCTGTCACACCACTACTGCATCATTTCTTTCTGTCTTAAATAGCAGCTGTTATATTTTATGTGAATAAAGTGGTTTGCGTCTTTCAGCATTTTTCGTGCCATTAATCGTTCACTATGCTCTAAGGATTTTACAGTTTTTCCTAACCTCTGTCTGCACTTTTTCAGACTTGATTTTAGTCATTCATATTTTTCGTCGTACTCCTCTGAATGAGTTCCGTCTTGACTCCTATATTTGTATGAGTAAATATTATGAGTTTTAAATGTATCAAGGTTTCCTTATTGCACAAGCCTTCCTTAATCTTTATTTATCCAGGGAGGGTTTTTCTGAACTCATGCACTGCTCTGCAGCCCTGCCCTTCTTCTCTTTCAGATTTTAACATTTGCTGTGAAGGTAAGATTGATTTAAAATCTGTCTGCTGTGTTGAACGTGTTGTCTCTCTGTTTTGGGCAAGCAGTGGCTGCCTTATCCAAGATGTCCACTCTGAGGAGGAGGAGATCCACAGTTCAGATGAAGAGGACAACAGCTCCACCTCCAGCAAGGAGCACCTGGACGAGGCAGACAAACAGGTACAGTAATGAAACCCGGGCTTTAACATCAGGGGAATTCAGTAATTACAGAGCAATTACCTGACTCACTGTGAAGTAATAAAATAATTAGAGATGAATTTAAACTGAAACTTCTTCCTGTACCTGATGACTGATCATTTCCATGCATGTTATACTGATATCACAGCCTGTAAACATTTATATAGCAATATTCCTCAAGTTTCCACTAGTGGAGTTTACTCATTATAATGACCATCTGGTCAAACATTCTTTTTCTCATATTTTTTCTTCTAACAGCTGGGTCCTTGCAACTGGAAACAGCTCGAAATCTTAATTTAATGAAAACTTATTTTAAGCAGGTATGAGGCTGACCAGTGTGTCACCTTAAACATGGAAAGTGTAACATTACTGTGCTCATTTGGCTATAAAAATAGACCTATTGCGCATTTTGTTTTGTTTTTTCTCCGTCTTCAGATGGCACTAAACACTCAGTTCCAGGCAGTTTTTTGTCCTCTTGTATGTATATGATGTCAAAGATACCAGCTGTTCCTAATATTGTCATATTTATGAGGGGTAGCCAATCACAAGTGAGATTGCTCAAAGGTGTAGGGGCTAAAGCAGCTTGTTTCAGACAGAGAATGAAGTGAAGTGCTGCACAAAGGCTCAGTATAAGATAAAGATTGATTATTTTCAAATGTTAGTCATGTAAAACAAAAAAACTCTTGTTATGTCAAAAATCATAATAACTTGAGAATCATCAAGCATTTATTGAATTCTCTCTAACCAAATAAATAATACAAAGTGGAGGTTTTAAGGTACACAGGGTTGTCCAGTCATTAGTTAGGCGCAGAATACGGTGGTGTTTTTGCAAAACTGCAGCTTCCTGTTGTTCCTAAAATAATTAGCAAAATACCTCTTGAAAGCTGCTAATTTCTATGTTTACTTTCAGTCAAACACTGGTATCTCCCTTAGTGTAGTGGTTTATGCATTGACTTTATAAGCGAACTGTAGGGAGAGCTTGGTTTGCATTGCTGGCATTAAGACTTGTTTCCCATAGGGCACTGGACAAAACCTGGGTTGCCCTTTGTTGCAGATTCTGTTAATAATGTTAATTAGACAGAATTTCTCGACAAAGCCTGTCTGTGGAGGGTGTCATGTTTGATGGTGTCAGGATCTCGTCTCTGCTAGTCTGTTGGCTTCAAACGACAACCTCCATCTTCTACTGGGGCAGTTTGCAATTGAATGTCAAGCAGCTGAGATGAGAATTAACACCTCCAAGTCTGAGGCCATGGTTCTCAGCCAGAAAAGGGTGGAGTGCCCACTCCGGGTTGGGACTTCCCCAAGTGGAGGGGTTTAAGTATCTCAGGGTCTTGTTTAAGAGTGAGCAAAAAAGGGAATGGGAGATTGGCAGATAGATGGGCCCAGCATCTGTATTAATGCGAATGCTGTATCAGTCTGTTGTGATAAAGAGACAGAGCTGAACACTAAAGCAAAGCTATCGATTTACCAGTTGATCTGTGTTCCTATCCTCGCCTGTGGTCATGACCAAAAAATTAGGTTGCAGATGCAAGTAGCAGATATGCTTCCTCTGAAGAGTGTTAGAGTGCTCCCTTAGAAATAGGGTGATGAGCTCAGTCAGTCAGTCAGTCACTTCTCCAAGTCAAAAGGAGCCAGTTGAAGTGGTTAAGGGATCTAACAAGGATGCCTCCAGGACATCTCCTTGTTGAGGTGTTTCGGGCATGGCCAAATGGGAGGAGATCTCAGAGTAGACCAAAGACTTTCTGGAGATTGTATCTCTTGGCTAGCTTGGGAGGCCTCAGTGTCTCCTGAGAAGAGCTGCAGGAGGTGGCCAGGGTAAGGGAGGTCTGGGCATCTCTCCTTAGACTGCTGCCCCCAAGACTTGGACCTGGATAAGGGGCAGAAAATGGGTAAATGGATGAAGGAAATCCCATATACTAGTCTTCCTGATATACTTTGTTACATTAGTCTCCTTGTTTCTCAAAGAGAGAGTAAAGCTATCATGATTGATTGACTGTATATGGAAGTGTGCGTTGCATTCTCCAATTCTAGTTTAGCATTCGGTGTTCACCATCTTATTTTATTTCATAAACAAATGTCACAAGCGAGGGGTGGATCCCACTGATAAACATAGGGTACTGGACACTTATACAATAGCTACTTCTCAATCACAGGGTTTACGCATATCCTGTTTTATTGTCTATTTTACCCTACATAGGACCATAATTTACAAAATTAACACCATGCTGTATTAAATAAGGCTTGAAACTAGCAATTGAGACAGTAAACTCACTGGGAAAATGTTTATTAAGGCCATGAATCAGGTGAGAACCAGGGTTATTTTCTCATGGACGCCTGCACAATTGTCTTTTTGCAAGCAGAGCAGTTGTCTGCTGCTGTCTTTTACAAAGAATGCAGATTTAAGTTATTTTTGGATGCACTTGGTTTGCTTTTCAGATCCAGAGATTTGCATCCACCTTTTGTGTTTGACATGACCCATAGAGCCAATATAGGCACATTAATTGAAACTATAACTATTCCTACTCACACTCCCCTACCCAGATTGATTGATCATTTTTAGAAATTAACATTTGAGAAAAATCTGGAAAATAATCAGTTGTTCATGTTTAGAATCATTCCCAACCCCACAAATTGTATTCTGTTGTCCTAATGTGACTAGTTTTATTCACATTGTGGAAAGTACGGCAGAACTAGGTCTGAAGTGAGCAGATTTGCATGGAAGCTTCTATGGAAAAATAACTCCAAGCTCTCTTAAAATATGACGTCAGCATGTGAAGTTGGCAGATCATTTACAGGTCACAACAGCCGACTCATATCTGTCCTGGTGACTAAACTGTCAGTGCAGCCACTGAAGACTGTGTGCTGACATGCATCCTACTGAGTGTGTTTGCCGCCTGTAGAAGCTTTTCAGAGGTGGGTGTGTTTGTGTGCTGAAAGTGGGGGATGGTGAGCAAACACAGAAGAGCTACAGGTTCAGGAATAGCTCCTTCAATGGTTGAAAGAGTTGATATTGTCAGCACCTGTGTCTGATGCCTCTCAAAGCTCCGGGGTATCAGTCGGCCATTTCAGTCAAACAAGGGCCAAGGACACTGTCCAAATTAAGTCACAGAGAGACCGCCCCCATTACCATTCAACAATACACACTGTCATAATGAAACAAGAAGAGGAGACAGGCAGAGAGGAGGGAAAGGTTGCTGCTTTATTTTCAGGCCTGATTGAGCTGTTGTTTGAAAGAACCTTGATGGTTTTTAAACACCAGATCCAGTGATCATGGTGATTTGCTGCGAGCCTGTGAGTTAACGCTCAACTGTTTTGGTGCTGGCGTCTCTGTGGCTCCGTCTGACTGTCTGTGTTTTCTGCTCTTTCAGCAAGAGGATGAGATGAAGAGGAAAAAGGTGGTGCACATTGCCCAGGAGATCATGAGCTCAGAGAAAGTGTGAGTTTTTTAATCATGAGGTAGCATCTGCATTTTAATATGTGGTTACCTAAATGATGTATTTTTTTCTCTTTCATTAGGTTTGTGGATGTCCTGAAGCTTCTTCACATAGTAAGTGTCTTGTTCATTTCATTAGGTTTGTGGATGTCCTGAAGCTTCTTCACATAGTAAGTGTCTTGTTCATTCAAGACTTTTATTAAAGGACGATTTTTTTTTAGCAGCCAGAGGAAAGAGAGTGTCTGACTTAATAAATGAGACTGTATGTTTTGCCTGCCCACACTGATGCTGTAACTGTTTTGAGCAGTGATCAAAGCCTTTTCCTTAGGATGTACATGAATTAATGAGCTCTTGGCTGCCGTTGTCTTTGCTCAAGTGCTCTTACAGAGTTGGATAATGTAGCTGTTCCACAGCTGAGACTTTTAAAGTTGCTGTGTTGGAGGATTTGCGGTTTTCCGGGGGCAGTAGTGGGCAGGTAAACGCGCGGCCACAAGGAGGGAGGAGGCGCTTTGATCATTCCCATCACTGAGAAACATTGCCAGACACAAGAGAAAAGGCTTAAGTTGTGCAGTTTGCCTGGTAGCTTATTTATTCTATTTGGTATATAATTTCTATTGTAGTTTAAAATAAAGTTTAATTTTTTATGTGCATTTTAAAAAACTCCTCTGTTGACAAGCTTGTCTGTAGCCATTTCTGTGTGATGGTTCTCTTGTTAACTGACAAATGATTTTAAGAGCTGAATGCTGCAGTTACTCGCAATTGATTTTTGTTTTTAACTAATTTGGGGATCATTTTACCTTTTTTGGACTATGAAATATCAGAAAAAGTGAAAACTTCCACACAGGGGTTCATCACTTGTGATTAGTGTTGAGTTTAATGTCGAAAACTTAAGGATGAATTTTCAACATAAGGCAAGCTTTTCCTGTTTCTGATGAGAATTCCAACGAAAGAAGAATGGAACAACATGAGAAGCATGGAAAACACACAGCAGCACAACAGATGCTTTGACAAAGGGAAGGGAGGACTGTTTATATGCTGGGGGCTGATTCGGGGATGACAGGCAGGAAGGGAGCAAGCGGAAAGAGAAAGTCACTAACAGGTGAAAACAATGAGCACAGACCAGACAATCACAAAGGTTTTAAAACCAACACGATGTAAGGAAAAAGCAGATACCAAAGTAAAACAGGAAGTGAGCAAACAACCAATACAGAAACAAGAAAAAACAAATAACATAAGTGAACGACTTCAGGGGAAACACAGAATCACAGCAATGTTAGGACATGGACAAACCAGAGGAGAAGGAGGAGACTAATAATGATATAATCAAGACATAAACCAAAAACACAATATCACAGTACTGAAACTCACCATAGGAAGAACAGTTGAGTCAAACAGGAGCCTAAAACTCAACAACAACCATAATCCAAAGTTCAAAACTGCAGTGAAATCCAGACAGAAACCAAAAAACAAAAATATTAAAACGGGAGTCAAAAACTCAAAAGCAACTGGAAACCCTCTGACCATGGTCTCCAGGTAAAAACCACAGACGAAACGAGTTAGCCCCCACTGTCCATGCCTGCAGGTGGTGCATCTGTAAAAGGTAAATGGACTTGTTCTTATATAGCATTTCTCTGCCCTAACTGAGCACTCAGAGTATTTTTTTTACTACAAGCCACATTCAGCAGTTCACACAGTGTTTTGTTCCATGCCTGTTGAACAGTCGTACACACTCACATGGGTGCACTAGGAGCAATTTGGGCTTTAATGTCTTGTCCAAGGCATGTGACACATAGACTATGACACACCGATCTTCTGATTAGTGTAAGACCTGCTCTAGCTCCTGAGCCAAAGCTGCCCTGTACTGTAACATCTGAAGGCACCTGAGGGACAACATTCAGTGCAAATGACTTCGGTTGTGGTGCTTGCTACTGTGCATAAGCTCACAGTGCATGGAAAACGAGGGCATATTTTTTGCCACACCCACACAGTATTTGATCACCAAGAGCTCTATTCGATCTCACTTGCTTTATGCTCCTGGCAATTAATCCTCTTCCTGTTAAAAAGTGAATAAAGAACCAGACTGTTAAGATGTTAAATAATACAGTTTTCTTGCTCAGCAGATATCTGGTGGGCCATTGGTGTCATTTCCAATAAATAAATACTTGCTTTCTTGCTTCCTTACTTATTTATTTACATTTTAAATAATTATGAATATATACTTTTAAAAGTTGCATCTTTTAAAGTATTTTACAACTTAATCCTTTAGGATAAACTTACAGTACAGTGCAAAAGTCTTGAGCCACCCCTCATTTCATTGTATGTTGCATTGAAAAAGTGAAATAGGTGCAACAATTTATTGAAACATGCAATCATAAATGGAAATGCGGTACATAAGGCAAAAACAGAGTTTGCACAATTCTAACCAGCTTGAAAGTAAAATTTGGATTTATCCCTCCAGTCCAGTTCTTGTGTAATTTGGCATAAGTCAGTGTTTTCTCCTGGTTGCCCATCCTGGCTTGTTGACAGCCACCCTTCCCCTGAGACTATTTCTGATAAGGCTTTAATGAGCCTTATTTAATGATGGTTCGACTTAAGTGCCAAATGCATCTCTCGGGTCTCTGCTGGATTTTCTCTCCTAGGTGGGGACAAGTTTTTTTGGACCTCCTGCTTCTTCTTTTGTCCTCAACTTGTCCAGTTTCCTCAGAAATTTTAAGGAACGTCTGGTACAGGAACTGTGCAAAATATGTGAAAAAGAAAAACTTTGAAGGTACTTCAGAAGACCTGGATAACTATTTCTGAAGACCACTCTAAAGAAAACAGGAAAGTCTGGCTCCATGGAAGCAAAATAAATAAGAAATGAGTTGGGTCAAGACTTTTTCGCAGTACTGCAATCATTTTAGTTTCATTCTTATAAAATTTTATGGAATAAAATCCTTTTGAATTCATGTCAAAATCAGTCCTCAAACGACTTTTGATTGGGGTGTGTAATTTAGCTTAAAATTGCCATGTAATGCTCAGACCTATTTTTTCTCATATCTCACCATTAGTTTAAAAAAAACTTAATTTGGAAAGTAAAACTGTTAATGGAAAATCAAGTTGAACAAGTAAATTATAAGAGGATCAAAATGAATGTATGAAAGCCCTTAATTTTCTCCTTCAGTGATGATTAGAGTTCTGATTAAAGGTCTGTGTGTGCCACAGGACATTTTTAACATTTCTCTCTCTTTATCCTCAAAGTGGGAAGTAAACTCTTCCAGCCCTGCTGCCATGCCTGCACCACTACACAATAAACAGCATTATTTTTGGTGGACATGAATCAAATGCAGCATTTAACTGTTGCTCCTAACTTCCTCTCTTGAGAGATTTTACATATAAATGTAGCTGAAATCAAAGCACATCCATTATCTTAAACTATGTGTGTGAGTGTGGCAATTTTTTTGTGATTATAGAATCAGACTTGTGTCGTTGTCCTCGACTCCCACCCAAAACCCAAAAATGTAATTCCGGAATGCCCTACTAAAAACCTTCCTGGCAGAAACCCTGCTTTCTTCTGAAGGTGAATATAAGTTCCAGGGTCACTGTGTCAATACACTAGACTAGATTACTACATATCACAAAGGGATACCTGCAAGTGGTTAGAAAGAGGCTTCCATACAATCCGAATGTGGCTGGAGCACTGGGTAAAATGCAGAGGTGCACAAGGAGGCACCCTTGAAGGGTGTAGGATCCCGATTTAGTCCGTTTTGCTTTTTGATGGGCAGAAGGCAACTTTTGGGTGGTACCTCATACCCATGATAATTATTAAGCCTAACCAACTGATACTTTAAAATCCCCAAATGTTCAATTTATAGTCATTGAAGATCATGAAACCAGCACATTTTTACATTCCTATAGCTTTATTTTGGCTCAGAAGTGTTGCTCATTAACTTTCTGTAAGCTGAGTAATCAATTGTTCAACTTTCAGCTCAGGAAATTTTAAATGCCTTTTTTGGAAATATCTGTTAGTTTTGAAATTTGATAGGGAAGCTGTGCCTTTGTTTAAGTGTAGACCAAGGACAGACTCTATGGCAGGCGTATCCACAGGGGAATCCCAGGTGTGAGGGTTCAGATGACCCACACTGAGGTTCGAGGGTCCACCTGTCTGTTGGCCTCAGACGTGGTTTTAGTCAAACCACCGCAGGATTAGTAGAAAACCTGTGGCTGACGGGTGAGGGCGAGGCACAGAGCTCTGTCCAAGAAAGGAGGTCAGATAACATTCTTCTCTCTCTGCGGCCGGCCTGGGCGCGCAGCAGCTGCTTCCTCAGGCCACAAAGACGACCTCCAGACAGACACATGCCTCAGATAATCCTCTCTGTGTGTGTGTGTGTGTGTGGGTGCAGGTGGGTGCGTGGGCACATGACCGTACTGCATATTTGTGGCAAGTAGTCCAGTTGTTTAATTTTTTTCGTGTTTTATGGTTTATTCGTAGCTGACCTTTGTGTTTGTTTTGACCGTATTAAGATGGCAGTTTGTTGGTTTACCTGCAGGACTTTAGATTATTTTCTCATTTTTTTAGATCCTTTTGTCTTAGCAAACTGCAACCAATGTACAAAAAAAACATATATAGCTTGATAATTATTACATCATCATATATGTAAAAAAAATTTAAACCTGTGTGGGAAATTATTGTTTTTTTTAAGGTTTTTCTGGTCGTTGAGGTAGGTTTTACAAGACTGTGCAAAATTAGTGTGCCACCCCTCATTTCTTTAAATTTTGCAAGGAAAATGGGAAAGAGATTCAGCAATTTTTTGAAACATGAATTGAAATACAGAACATAAGCCAAAAACAGTCTGTACAAAACTAACTAGCTTGAAAGTCAATATTTGCTTTGACCGCCTTTATTTTTCAACACAGCCCGGTCTTTCAAGCTTTCTTGTATATTCTTTAAGTGGTCCTCAAGAATAGTTCCCCAGGCTTCTTTTTTGGGTGCTGGCTGCCTTTTGTTGCATTCTCTGGCAAGATGATCTTAAACTGCTTTTTTAATGTTGAGGTCCGGCCTCTGGGGAGGCCAGTCCATGACTTATAGTGTTACATTGCATGTTTGTGTGTTTTTCTATCCATGTGGGCTTTTTCTGTGTTGGCATAAGTTTTGACAAGATCCTCAACACTACTGGCTGAAATGTAGCCCCAAATCATGACAGAGCCTCCACCGTATTTTACAGATGGCTGTAGCCAATCACTGTTCTTCCACTCCTGACCTCCTCCATATGTACTGATGATGATTTGACCAAAAAATTCCAAATGTGGATTCATCACTGGATGTGTTTTCACTGATTTTCCTGAAGAATGGTTTCTTAGTAGCCAACCTTCCAGTGAGATCATTCTTGATGAGGCTTCAGTGAACAGGACCTGAGAGGGGCATGCATCGCTTAGGTCCTGTTTTAGGTATTTGCTGGATTTTTTCATATTTCTTAAGGACATGACTTTCAGATATTGTTCATGGGTCAGCGTTACGTGGTTAACAAACAAAAAAGAAATCATGCGAAAATGGCCAGGTACAAGTCTAGCTCCATATATGAAAATTATAGAGAAATGAGGGGTGGTTCAAGACTTTTGCACAGTACTGTATATGTGTCTGTTCTGTGTATTTTAGTAAAATGTTACCTAATACCCTAATGGAGGCTGTGTGCAAAGTACCATTTTAAATAAGGAATACATAGGGTGACAAATTAAAGGAAGATCCTGAATACATGAGTGGGGAAACACACCAAATGCAGATGCTTTCAGATGCTTTTTTTATGCAGTTAACATTCAATCATGCTTTGAGTTAGGTATGAAAATGCTGGACAGAGCCCCATCTGATTTCGATTTTGAATCTGCATAGCAAAAGGGGAAAAAATCAGTGTCTTTGAAAGTGGATTAATTTTAGTGGAATTGATTGCAGAAGCCTCAGTCAAAAAGCTGCTTAACTGGCTCAGTGAACACAGTACATAAAATAACATCTTCACTAACATTTGTTTGAAAGAAAACAGTAAATAGGGTTGGAAGTGATGACCGAGATGCTCAAACTTAAGGTGATTATAATCTGTGGCTCAGTAATTTATAAATTGTAAGTCACTGCTAAATTAATACAATATATGAGACTAGCATTGGGACTTTATCCATCACCAGAGGAAGCCATAGAAAGGAGAGCCAGGACAAGAAGGATGAAATGAAAGGTTGTAGGGGTGGTATTGTGGATGCTAGGCATAAACATAGTCTAAGTTACACATTTTAAAAAGCAATGGTGTTAATGTACCCTGAGAATATAAGCACAGCATGTGATCAGACTGTGTCTACAAGAGCAGTCCATTGACATTTCATAGAGAGGGAAATTATAGTCTGCTTGCAGTACATAAGCCCTCATTACAAAAGATAAATGCTCATCAGCGAGTTAAGTGGCACAAAACCTACAAAGACACTAGCCTACTAAGATGTGGGGGTACAAAGGGATATGGTCAAATGAGTCATCCTTAACCATATTTTGGAGAAGTGGGTGAGTACAGGTCAGCAAAAAATGACTGAGGCCTGAATGTTTCATTCTGGAACTAACATTTTGCTGGCATGATTTGGGTCCACTTCTCCCCTTAGAGGGGAGTTGTTCTGAAAGACCAACTTTATCCTGTAATGAAACATCCTGACGGGAGTGGTTTTTCCAGGATAAGAACACTCCCATCAGTAGGGATTCAGGGGTCACTGAATGAGTATGAAAATGATCATCACTGGGTTTGACTTTGTTGGTCATCTGTGGAGTTTGCGGAGGATTTGAGGAGGAAGAGTGTGCTTTCAGCCAAATTTAGATGCACGAGGGGCATCTTTCTCTAAACTACCTAAAAAGACGCCCTTTCACCTTTCACTTCTTAACTAAATCTTGTTTCAGGGGAGAGTCCTTTTTTCATCAAGCTTTTCCGGGTTGACGCTATTCTGTGGTGGCCCAACATCTTACTAAACTACTTTATGTTGTACTTTTTTCTAGAGTTTGTCACATCTGTAGTTTAAAATCATCAAATACATGTTTTGAATCAGATAACCAGAACACAACATAAACAGTTACATGAGGGGTATGGTTTTCCACTTGTGTATTGTTTATTATTGATGAACTCTGCTCGTCACCCATAAAGTAAAGTTGCAGTATTTTTAAGCAGTGGACATATTTATGAGACAGACAGAGCACACGTTAACCAGGACGTTGGGATCCTGCGTGGGCTCCCTGCTTCCTTCCAGGTGGATGTGTGCATTGGCACACTGTACAAAGTCAAAGTGCTGACTCAGCCCTGTGTATGAAAGCATGGGGTGTGGGGGAAGGGTGAAGGAGGGGGCAGTTAATGAGGTGTTAACCAGGTGTTCCTATTCAGCTGCAATACAGCTTGTTGTCATGTGCCACCACCCCCGCCCTGTACAGCTGTGTGTGTTTGTGTGACTGAGTGTGCAAGGTGACGTCAGAGTTCAGAGTTAACCCCTGCTTCTCTCTTCAGGACTTTCGGGATGCTGTTGCCAAGGCGACCCGTCAGAATGGAAAGCCGGTGGTGGACGAGCGGATCCTCAGTCAGATCCTGTACTACCTTCCTCAGCTGTATCAGCTCAACAAAGACCTGCTGAGAGAGCTGGAGGATAGAGTGGCACACTGGTAACACATTCGTTTTTTTTATTAGCTTATTTAATTAGTTTGGAAATTACAAATTCATCTGAAAACAGGGAAATTCTTAAATTGTAGCAGCAAGCAGACAAAAAACAACACGTGTACACACTATAAACAGTATAGAGAGTATCTACATATATACAAAACCTACTATAATAGAAAAAACAAGTATATATGAAATACACAACAGTAATTTAAGGTACTAAGAAATATAAAAAATATGCATTGCAGACATAGACAAGTTGCAGTTTGATAGAGGGCAGCAGACGCGAGATGTGCAGTTAACTTAAGTGGAAAATCAACAGAACCTACACCAGGAAAAGCAGAGCGGTCTCTGTTGGACAGAGGGGAGGTGTTGTATAGCATTACTGCATGGGGCATAAAGATCTCTCCTATCAGTCCTTGCGATAGTGAGGTTGTATCAGTCTATAAGAAAAAGAGCTCCACTGTCTTTCCAGTGTGTGGTGCAGAGGGTGGTCAGGGTTATCCACGATGGACAACAGTATGTCCAGTGTGCTTCTCTCCACCATGCATTCAAAAGTATTGTTATGATAATGATTATTATTAGCAGTAGTCATAGTCATAGTCATATTACAGACATTTTTCTTACTGCGATCCCAGATGAAGTTGAAATTTTATAGGTAACTATGATCTGTTATAAACATTACATGAGATTTAGCAGATTATCAAAGCCAAGTATTTCTAACTACCAAAAAACAAGTTAAATTTAAAGGCCTACCTGAGTACAAAGATATCTGAGCAAAATAACTTCTGATCAGACATGTTGTCAGGTCTTGGTGTTAGTGGTGTGCAAATTTGGTATCAGTCCAATACCAAGTAAATACAGGGCCAGTATTTCCGATAATTTTAACCTATAAATGTTTGGTTTTGTGTAGGGGAGGGCAGTTTCTCATGATATATGGGGTGAATGTAACATAAATATGCTCAATCTGAATACATTTCCATGACGACTAAATTACTTCAGCTAAAATGACTAAATGATTTTTGCTTTCCGCTGTAAATTTGTCAATCAAGTTCATGTTAAAACATGGGACTGGACAGATTTTGACCAAAGTCTTCAGGCAAATAAAACAGTATTTTTTTATTACTGTAATGAACTGAATTTGCAAACAGGAAATCTGCACAAAAATTATGACTAGAGAAGAATGAGTGTTTTAAAACTTACATTCTTCTTTCCTTTAGTCTGAAGTTTTTGTTCAGAAATAATAATATAATACCAAAACATAATTTTACCCTGCCATTGCACTTAATATCTGGCTTTTTTAAATAAACAAAGTATATGAAGCTACCTGGGTATTCTTTGCGTCTCTGAAATGACTCTGGCAATGACTTCTGCCTCTCTGCCGGAGGTCTGGGTCTGTCTAAGTCAGGGGTCTTGAACGTGCAGCTCTTTTGCACATCTCCAGTGGCTCCTTGTGACAAAAAACTGCATGAATATGGAAATGAATGAGATTTCTTTTCTTTCACTGCTAAGGCTTCTCCTTTCAGGTATGCTTGATTCATTTGCTCAAACACAAGTTGGGCTTAAAGTGGTCTGCACAGCTTTATTGATTCAAAGTAGGCTTTTATGTATTTTAGTCATGAATGTGAAGAATATGCAAAGTTAAAAGAACAAAAGCTTTAATTTACATCTATTCATTAATAATGTTGATAGACTAGTGTTCCCATAGTGTAGTGGTTTACACATTTGTCTTCCAAGCGAAAGGTCCTTGGTTTGATTTCAGGTGGGGACACAAGCCCCTCTCACCTTGGAGGGTTGCATCAGGAAGGGTATCCGGTGTAAAACCTCTACCAAGTTATCAATGTGGATTAACCCGCTGTGGCGACCAGTTGGTGAAAATACAAGGGAGTAGTCGAAGGTAGATTAAGCTCAATAGACTATTTATACTTAAAGGCTGTGTCACCTTCAGGCACAAATGTTTTACAGCTCCATACAGATTTATTTGGGCAAGAATTGCTCAAAAATGGCTCTTTTGGCACTCAAGGTTTCCATCCTCTGGTCCAAGGGATGCCCCTCTTCCTCTCTTCATTTCTTTAGCAGCTGAGAGTTTTCTTTTTTGTGGTTATTTGTGAGTTTGTTTTAATTTATGGTGTTGCCACAGTAGCAACTATCCTTCCTACTCATATCACACTTTGCAGTGTTTTCAATTTACAGCTAAAATATCTCCAAAAAAATGCCCTTCCTTCTCTCTGCCATCATGCTCTCACTCACTGGATTCTACATGTTTCTGTTCAGTGCTGCTGAATCACATGAGGTTATGCTAGCTATTCACAGTACAGTGCATGTAAGATGTGAGTGGAACGGTGTTTTCACAGACATGTCGATTTTTTGATAAAACAGGAACAACGTATTGAACCTAGAAGAGAGAAACTAAAGTACTGATCCCATCATGCAAGTATAGATGCAATACCAGTAGCAACATTTAAATCAATACTGTCAGTATTTGAATCAATCCACCCACCCCTACTAGTAGATGGTACAGTTGCTGCACATCACCAAATTAGACGGAGCACTGCCCAATCTCACATAGCTGTTTGTCAGGTAGTCAATAATCCATTAGATTATGGAGGTGTTTACTGACATTCCCTATAGCTTCTCCCTCAGTAACAGCGACTGGGTTGTGTTAAATGCAGTTGAGAAATCAAAGAAGGCGATCCTCACTGTGCAGCTGTTATTATCTAGAAGGGAGTAAACTCTCTGCAGCATGTAGATGATTGCAACATCCTCCGTTCCCAGATTTGGTCTATATGCAAACTCCAGAGACTCAAGAGATTTTTTTCACATGCAGTCTCAGGTGAGCCAAGACTAGTCTTTTCCAGCACCTTGATCACATGTGGTGTGAGAGCAACCAGACCATAGTCGTTATGCTCTGATGGTGTTGACTTAGTTGGGACAGGAACCAGACAGGATATTTTCCATATCACTGGCATCTTCTCCTGCTTCAGACTCAGGTTATAAATATGACTCAGGATCTCAGACAGCTGGCATGCACAGGTCCTCAGAACCTTGGGGCTGGTGTAGTTTCTTCCTGGCCAGAAGTCATGTGTTTTAAAGTTTTCACTAGTTTTACCTCTTCCTTAACACAGCATGAATTGAGGCAATTAACAAATCAGGAAAGTGTTTACTGACGTCACCCAATAAGAGAACTGAGGGCTGTTTTCCCATGCACTTTCTTACAAAACTCTTTGCAACCAGATGTGTTGCCCCTTGCTGACTGTTAGAAAGAATGCAGATTATCAGTGCTCATTTTTTATATACAGGCTTCTTCCACTTTATCTTATGGTAAACCAGTGAGGCGTAACAGGCTATATGTTGAACCAGATTAGATATAGCTAGAAAAATATTTCTCACCACACAAACAGTCATACCATAATTATTCTTATTAGAAACACTATATCTAAAAATGTTACCCTTATAAAGTATTATAGCAAATTGAACATTGATTTTATAATGGTGAAACAAAACAATGACCTCAGAGGACAACACTTTTATTGATCCTTCATTTGACATCATTTCACTATTACTGTACCATAAACTGAAGTAAAGCCGCATGAGCTCACACACCCCTCATAACCTGGGCCTTGAATCCTCTGTTTGTACGTGAATCTCAACTCTCTTCCCCTACAGGTTAAGACATGTCATGACACTGTCCTAAACCAGTAGTCTAATATTAGGCTAGGAATGCTGTCAGGACACCGGATCTTCATTTTTGACTTTTGGGTACTCATTAAACTCTTAGAAGGCAATTTTTGATTCTATACAGCAGAATTGAACTTATAGTTACCTAAAACAATGTTAAATAAAAGATCAATAAATATCCTCAGGGTAATTATAAAGATTAGGTCTGCTATATTTTAGTATACATCAGGTTATTACCTTTTTTACTGTGTCAGAAAGTAAAATGTGTCCTTTACACACAGCAGACAGTAAAATATATGCAGAAAAAAATCATAAGATGTCATACATCCTAACTTGTAGGCTTTGTAATGAAAATGAGATTTTAAGAGGTGATTTGGCAAGTCACATCTCTTCAGGCTGGTTGGTCCTGAGCTTAGGTGCCATAACGACAAAGATCTGTGCAATCTGTCCAATGTAAACTTTGCACACAAGAAATTTGAACAGTCTTTGATGAATTAAGTCAGGATATTGTCAGCAGTTTCCTTTTCTCACATGTAGCACACAAAAGGAAATAGTCTGCTTCAGACGCTTTCTTACTGCCTCATTACAAAATCACATGGACTTTGTACAAGGAAACTGACAGGTTTAAGAATGTTTAATGTCAGATCCAGCTGAGTCAGACATTTGTATTTTCACATGCAACTCTCCCAAGAAAAGTTTAGGTCTACAGTGCACAGACATGATATAGTAAGCGTTTTCCATATTAGTACTGAGATAAATCCAGTGAATTCATGCTAAAAGGGACCTAAGGTACTCTGCCTTCCTGGTTTTAGATAGATAGATAGGTGGGTAGGCAGGCTCTTTATTGTCATTCCAAGCATAGACAGGTGATGCATGAAACGGAATAATGTTTCTCCAGGATCATGATGCTACATATACAGCTAAGAAACACACTCAACTAAGAAAAACATTGGTGCAAACATATATAAACAGTGCAACAGAGGACTTTTAACTAAAAAATAAAGTGATGACAATAAAGAAATTGACAAGCAGCACTGACCATTTTGCAGTCCAGGTTAGAAATAAAGTGTAAATGATATTGAGAAAATATGTAGAAAGTAAATATTTAGGAATAAATATTTGAAAAAGAATTTACATATGCACAGTCTGAAAGTGTGGAAAAGTCTTTGGATGTTCTGTTTATGTGTATGCATGTGTACGTTTCCAGTCCAGTCCCTGAGTATTGAGCTGTCTGATGACTTGTGGGAAGAAACTGGAGATGAGTAAAAAGTGTAGCAGCTGTACTCTGTACTGTTATAAGTCAGATGTTAGATGATGGCAGTCTTGTTTCCTGGGTCACCTCTGACCTGAAAGTTTTTCTGTATGCATGAAAGCAGCGCCTTTAGTTTCCCATCTCAGAGAGGGATTGTTTTCAAAAAGACAGAGATCCCAAGAACCAGGAAAGATGACCCAAATGGTCAAAATGAGATTAAGTGATTACAACAAAGGTTAAAGGGGGGATTCAGGAATTTCATATTGAGCTAGTATAACTTTTGAATTTAGATTTGCAACAGCAGAGGCTGAGACTTCCTGAGTTTTAGTACCTAATTCAGTTAAGGCTAAAAAAAAAAAATACTGCAGCTTTGCAGTAATTTGCTATAAATCATCCTAAGTGACATTTAGACCATTAGCTCTTTAAATTGAAGTTATTATACAATAGTCTGTCTTTTTCTGTCATGCATATATACACACACACATACACACATACATGTACACACTGCTGTGCAAATGTCTTGAGCCACTGTTTATTTCTTTGTATTTTGCTTCCAAGGAGCCACTTTTTCTTATAATTTTCAAGATGTTCTTGAACAATAGTTTTCCAGGCTTTCTGAAGCTCTTTCAAAATGTTTCTTTGGCTTTTGGCTGCTTTTTCACTCATTTTTAATCCTGTTTTTGGACCTGACTATTTTCACAGGAATGCTTTTTTGGTTTGTTACCCACATAACACTGACCTATGAATCATCTAAGTATAAAAAAGGCACCTAACACAAGGGGTGAACCAGTGTTGTGTCTACGCATACCAGATAACTTTGCAAAGAACCAATTATACATTGTATCTTTAGACACTTTGTTACTTGCAGCCTGTCTCAATAACATATCATTTGTTCCAACTTCTGTAGTTGAATCTTTGAAAAATGCCAACAATAATGCAGTTCGATAGGCATAAAATACCATTTTTGCACAAACAAGGTGATTCCCAAAGAGCAATTAGCTGAAAACTTGGTATATTTCAGCATGTTGTACAGTGTGTCCTTAAAAATTTGAGAACCCTGGACAAGAACAAACAAAGTGGCCGGCCTAAAAAACGATTTACAGTGGATGAACAGTGTCTGAAAGCCATGTCTTTAATAAATAGGAAAAAAATGACCTGACATAGGTCCAGAAAGGTGCATCTGGCTCTTCAGTCAAAGGTAAACGGGGGAAAAGAACGAGGTATGGCAAGTTACACAAGAGTTGGGCTGAAAATCAGTGGCAATTGTTCTTATCGAGTGATGAACCCAAATTTGAAATTTTTGGTTTATCTCATTGTCAACATGTATGGAGGAGGCCAGGAGAGGGGTACAACAGCGAGTGTCTACAACATAGTGGAGGCTCTGTCATTGTTTGGGGCTGCATTTCAGCCTGTGGGGTTGGGGGATCTCATCAAAACAGATGGAATTATGAACACAGAATAATGGTGTCAGATTTTGATCAACCATGCAGTACCATCTGTAAAGCGTCCGACTGGGAACGGCTTCATTTTTTAGCATGATCTCAAACACATTGTCAATGCAGTAAAATCAAAATACTTTATTAATCCCAAGGGGGAAATTGCATAAAAGCCTACCTGGATAAAAACAACACACACATTGGAACACTATCAGTTATGTACTGGCCTCTCCCCAGAGTCCAGACCTCAACATTATTAAAGCAGGTTGGGGTCATTTTGGCAAAGAACAAAAGGCAGCCAGCATCCAAAGAAGAACTTCAGAATGTCCTTGAAGAAGTTTGAAAAACTATTCCTGAAGACAACTTAAAGAAATGACAAGAAAGCTTGCCTCAGAGATTTCAGGATCTATTGAAGAATAAAGGTGGTCATACCAAATATGACTTTCAAGCTGGTTAGAATTGTACAAACTCAGTTTTTTCTTTATGTATCCATGATTGCACGTTTCAGTAAATCAGTGTACCTATTTCCCATTTTCTGAACAAAATTTAAAGAAATGATGGGTGGCTCAAGACTTTTTCACAGTACTTTACATTTACAGTGGTAGATGCTCATATTAAATATTTCCCAAGTTTCAAATACTGAGAGCAGAGAGTGTACAAGTAATCCCCATAAGGCAAATGTTCAGGCTTCAGACTGTTCTAAACACTCAGTTGTGGACAGTTTGTCCTACTTGTGGCTCTGTATGATGTATTTGAAATCAAAAGCTCCACCCACCTGCTGTTCAAAGTGTTTGAGGGGCAGCCAATTAGAAAAAGTTAGCTTAAAAAGTAAGGAACTAAAACAACTTGTTTCAGACAGACAATGTACTGAGGAGCTGCACCAAGGCCCAGTATAAGATAAATAAGGATTATTTTTGAATTGTGATTCATGCAAAGCTACTCTAATAAAATATGATGGGTCCTCTTTAAGAGATCACCACATTTCCCGGTAGTTTTACAGGCTTTATGTTAAGAAGTTGAGGTCTCAAACCCAAACTGAGGTCATACATTATCAGTTTGATTTTCGTTAAGTTGTCCCCCCAAAATCAGTGGAGTGCCCCTTTAATTTACTTCTGTATAATTTTAGCACATAGTGGGTTGAACTGTAAGAGAGACACTTTCAATGAATGCATAGTGACTAGGGCTGGATTTATTTTGGCCATTTACATTTGTCATTTTCGGCTTTTTTTTGTCAGAGTTGATTGACTTATTGTAGTGAGCTGTTTATGTCCTTCTGGTTGCAGGAGCGACCATCAGAGACTGTCAGACATTTTCGTGCAGAAGGGTCCTTACCTGAAGATGTATTCCACCTACATCCGCCAGTTTGACAACAACGTGGCTTTGTTGGACGAGCAGTGCAGGAAAAACCCCGGGTTTGCAGCTGTTGTCCGAGAGTTTGAGGTAGAGACTGAAACAGAGCTGTTTTTTACACTGTTGATGTTTGAAACTTCTTTTGATTAACTTGTGTGCATCTTTCTTGCATTAAAGATAAAATGTTATTTTTACACGTGAATGGGCTGTTTTTACTGAAATGACTCATTAGAATTTATCATTTTTTTTAACTTTTTAAACAGCCATTCTTGTTTTTCAACTTTCTAAATTAACCTTTAAAGCCCTGGTTTTCACATCACTGGCCTTTTCAACCAGGACTTTAGTAGGAATTATCTATGCTACATCACATATAAGGAACTGTTTAGGAGTCATTGCACCTTCATAGCCAACACAGAGGCACTTTCATTGCCTTCAGATAGTATCTTCTACCTCTCATATCTTAGAGTTTCAGTATCTGTGTATCTGTTTGGGTTTATAGCAGTATTTAAAATAATTGCCTTTGTTTTGTCTCAGATGAGTCCTCGATGCGCCAGCCTGGCTCTGAAACACTACCTGCTGAAACCAGTGCAGAGGATCCCACAGTACCAGCTGCTGCTCACAGGTACAAGCACAGTGAGGAAAATTCACTCCTAGGTCTCTTGTCTAAAACATTGCAGGTCAAGGCTTTATTGAATCATTTTATCGGCAGCACGAGAATGAGACGTGGCCCAAAGTCAGGTTTTGCCTTTGTCTTTGTTGGCGTTTTGGTAGTCTACTGCCACCCAGTGGGCAAATACAATGACTGTAAGCGAGTCTGTTTGCTGCAGAACATACAATTCTTAAAAATATTTTGAGGCTTAAGAGGCAGTCTGCAACTTGAGCTTGACCCCCTCACCTGACTCAAAATACAGCTGTTTTTTCCTGATTACTCCTATTCTGCACCAAGGATCGTAGCATCGACTAAACCCAAGTGTGGAAAACATTCCTTAACTGAAACCAAAATAAAACCAGACTTAAAAAAAAGACAACTGGCAGAAACAATACTAAGCTTTCAATTTATTTTATTTATTTAGATTACCTGAAGAACCTTCCAGAGGACTCTGAAGATTACAAGGATACACAAGGTAAGAGGAAAGCTCTGACTGCTTTATTATTTGTTTATTTTTTATTTTTTGCCTGACATCATGCTAAATGGCGGCTTGTTTGTTTTTGTTTATGAAGTTTATTTTTCTTGCTCATTCCAATTTATGTGAAGATGAAGTGGGAACATTTTGTTTTGCAAGTCTTGTAAAGTCAAGTTTTACAAGTTGACTATATTTTTTTTTTAACTTGACAATGGAGAAACTCCACCAGAGGCCTCTGCTGCAAAGCCAGTTAAACATACCCAGGATATCTTTCCATTATTTGGCTTCATTTAACCCAACATTGGTAATCAGGATAAGTGGTCACACGAAGGTAGTTATTACTTGATGAGTTAACTCGGAGTATATTAATCCAGCTGCAAGCACAGTCACATGAAAGGGGTGCCACTGGCAACATCTGACCTATCACAAACATGAATACGTCTGCTGGCAAGAGAGCTGCTGATTTTAAAAGGGAAGATAAAACTAAGATATGTGAAAAGTATGAAGCAGTTACACTTAGAATACAGGCTGAAATCAACACAGCTGCTGCAGAAAAAACAGATGTATGAGTGTCTGTAAAAGGAAACACACTAGACGGTAGTATAGTATTAAAAGCACTGCATGAATGTTTGTGCACAATCGAAGCGCTGAAAAAGATCTGCTATATTAATAAAGTTTAACCTACCGGAAGCCAAGAAGGAAAGTTGGCAAAAACCTGATTGTGTAAGTTAACACAGTATCACAGATCTGTTATTAAGACACAGGAGAAGCTGACAGATTGTTATTAAATTTATGCTTAGATTTGCTTATGACAGTTCTAGTTTTTATTCTTTATTATATATTTGTTGAGATTATATATTGGGTATATTGGACAAAGGATGTTGGGGATGGAGCTGCCAGGCAGGAGGAGAAGGGGAAGACCACAGAGAAGATTCATGGATGTAGTGAAGGAGGACATGCAGAGGGTTGGTGTGAGGGAAGAGGATTCAAGGGATAGGATGAGATGGAGGCA
>VUQH01055126.1:0-20418 GCA_015106775.1 Etroplus canarensis | reverse complement strand
TCAGCTATCAGGCCCCTCTCCTGTGGAACCAGCTCCCAGTTTGTATTCGGAAAGCAGACACCCTCTCTACATTTAAGATTAGACTTAAAACTTTTCTTTTTGATAAAGCTTATAGTTAGGGCTTAGTTATGCTGCAGTAGGTTTAGGCTGCTAGGGGGTTTCTTATGATGTGCTGGGCATTTCTTCTCCACCCACCTCTTTTCACTCCCCTTGCATTTATTTGTGACTGCTGCATGTCATTAAATGTTGTCTTCTCTCCCATAGTCTGTGTCTCTCTCTCTCTTTGCTCTCCTTTCTGTCTTCTCTGTCCCCTCACCCTCAACTGGTCGAGGCAGATGGCTGCCCCTCCCTGAGCCTGGTTCTGCCGGAGGTTTCTTCCTGTTAAAAGGGAGTTTTTCTTTCCCACGGTCGCCGAGTGCTTGCTCATAGGGGATCAATTGAATTGAATTATATATACATAGTTGTGAGTAGATCAGGAAGTTTTTTTCTATTGGCACAAAATGACCAGCCTGTTGTTTGACCCTTTTGCTAACTTTTCACACTTCAGGTTATAGGTGTAATCAGAATATACATTTTCATGTGTTTCACACGTTTGCTATGCTAATAAACTGCTATTCTGATTTTGTTTTATGAGCAGTGCTAGAGAAGCAGTTTAAGTCATTGTATTAAAACATCCATTCATCCATGCATCCATCCATCAAATGCATTTTCTGCTGCTTATCTGGGTCCAAGTCACAGGGGTAATGGTCTCAGCACAGATGCCCAGCCCTCCCTCTCCTCGGCCACCTCCTACAGCTCTACCGGGGAACACTGAGGGGTTCCCAAACTAGGAGACATCCTAGTCAGATGCCCAGACCACCTCAACTGGGTCTTTTTGATATGGAAAAGTGGCGCTACTCTGCTTTAAGCCAATCTGTAATGACCAAGCACCTAACCTATCTGAAAGGAAGACCCCAGACATAAGTGAGGGTAGAAACCTAGATTGACTAGTAAATAGGTAGCTTCACTTTCATGCTCCGTTCTCTCTTGACTATGGCAGACTGGCCCAGTGTCTGCAATCACTGCCAGCACAGCACCTAGCTGTCTCTCCATCATTTGGGACATCAGCTTCTCCCTGACGTGGTGTGGACACTCTACCCTTTTTCGGTAGAGAACTGTGACCTCAGATGGCCTCAAATGGGAAGAGTCTAACTTACTAACTTTAGCTTGCAAGAAATGCAAGCTAAACTCATGCTATGGTTATACAGGGGAATAAGTGGCTTGTAACAGTGGGCTAGATACCTTTCACAGGACATCCTTGGGGTGTCCTGTGAAAAGTTTGTCCACAAAACGTGCAGAGACGGGTTGGACAAACTGATGCATCCTTGAATATCCTTGAAAGAATAAATAACTGATCTTTATCCTCCTTTTCGTCCTTGTTTTACAATGTTTTTTGCTGTCAGCCAGAATGTATGTTTCTGTGTTTATGTCATGTCTTCTTTTCTTTAGTTTTTTATTAAAATTGTTAATGTTTTATAGCATTTAACTTTAGGGAAAGAACTTGTACATCTGATATCCAACCTCATATGTAAATAGCATTATAGATTAATATCATGCATGTGTGCTTTTTGAAAATGTCAACCAAATTCAAGGCCATAGCTGCTTGAACTGGTGATAAGTGTAATTTTAACCATATACAGGAAATGCATATTGAATCAAAGAGCATGACAGTCATAAGTTAAGGGCTTTGAGACAGATGATATGATGATTTTGTGCATTTCAGCGAGACTGTTACCGATAAGTGTGTGCCCTCTCAAAGACAGTCAAGAGACCCTTAAATAACAGTGTCATTTTTGGTAAAGTGACATTATGTCTGTTTTTGTCCTGGCCGGTGTGTTTTTGTTGTTTCTGTGTACCTTTTTCTGTTGTGCAAATTTTTTGAATGTGACTCTACAAAGGACATGTACACATCAGGTGTTTCGTATGCCTGCATGCTCATGTGTGTATTTTTGTTAAATTTTGTGTCAACTTAGTATAAACAATAAAATGCATGCTTTAGTATCGCTTTCTGTCCCCCGGGCAGAGTTGTCACATGATCAAGTGACCTGATTTTGTGTTGCTGAGTTGATGTGTTGTTTCAGGGTTCAACTTAATGCTCAGCTCTGCCCTGTGACCTTGGGACATGTCTTTGTCACAGTGGTAACAGCCTTGGGGGTTACTTAAAATAAGAGTGCACTGGATGGCAGCACTAAGTGTTTCTCTCTGTGCATGTGCACCAAATTAGGGACTCTACCACTTTTATTTGCCTGGGGAACATTAACTCACTCCTTTTAATGAACATCCACCAACACATCCATAAAGTTAGATTCACACCTGGGCGATTCATGATGCAATAGTATTCTGCTCTAGGGTATGGTGGAGTGCCACTAGAGTAGTTGGGGATTAAGTGCTTTGCAGAGAAGGTGTAAACATTAAGTTCTTTGGTTTTCTGAGCGTTTGATGTATGGGACTTGAAAATAGACCTTATTTCCCCGAATGTTGTGCATGCAGAGTAGAAAAGGAGAAGTGTGATTTTTCAGTATTGCTTTAAACATAGTGGCTGTTGCTAAGTGCTTTAAGAGAAAAAGAATGGACCCTTTGTGGTGTAAAACTGCATTTAAAATGATCATGCTAAGAGCTGAACAACGAGAAAACCAGCAAGCATAGTAAATGTTGTTTTCACAGAAATGCTAGTTTCATTACCTGGCAAAAACCCTGTCAAATTGAAAACCCTGTCGAATTGACACATTCCCCTCACTGGAAACTGAGCTAAGTTAATGAACAAGACCTAAGTAGCCATGATTTTTGTTTTTAAAAAAAGAGGACACAAGACTTAAAGCCTGTGTCTCATGTGGGTAAACAAAGCATGGTTGCCATGCTGATGCGGCATCAGTATATAAATAGCATGGGTGTTTGTTCTGAATACTCTTTAGAGAGGGAGAGAGCGCAACAAATAGGGAATAGCAGAGAAAGAATCACAAGTGCAGAAGAATGCAGATGGCTTAAAGTTTTAACTGAAACAAGGATTGCGATTTAGTATGTACTACAGGCATGCTCTGTGTGTGTGTGTGTGTGTGTGTGTGTGTTTCTGTGTCTAAGAATGTGTCAAGAAAAGCAATGTAGTGCCAGCAACAGCAGCAACATATCAACAGGTTACCTGGATGAATTTTTATACACATTTCAATTTTATCATAATGATAGCTTTATACTGCACCCACAGGGCCACGTCACTGTTTTGGTTTTTTTTTTTAACCTATTTTTGTTTGTTATTTATGAATTTATTTTAGTTCAGTGCCATAAGATTCCTTTGCCTTCCAGCTTATTTTAAAGTAGGCCTATTATCCTTATTTCCAGCTCCATATTTTTATTCTCAGACTCTACTAGAACAGCTTTGTATGATTTACAGTTCAAAATAATCCTTATTTATCTTATACTATATGTACTATACTGGGCCTTCTTGCAGTTCTTTATTTCTTTCACTATCTGAAACAAACGGTTTTGGCTCATCTTCCTTTGAGGCACCGTCTCCCTCAAGCTAAATTTCTTCTGACTGGCTGCCCCTCATAAACCAAATATTTGAACAGCAAGTGGGTGGAGCTAATGTATGCCCAAATTATGGATATCGCTTTGCTATGGCATCATCACTAAGAGCAGACAAACCTGCCTGAATCTGAGGCAAATAAGGATAAGCATAGCAATCACTGAGGAAGAATATTAAAAATATTTTGTGATAAGAATATACGGGTAGTGAGCTAAAGAAGTTATTTTGAGGATTGTCTGTTAGTAAGTGTGAGCTGTGCACAAAACTGAAATAATTTAGTAGACAATAATACATGATGATTAAGCTTTTGATTGCATTTGCAAAGCATGAAATCTGGTTAGTATGCTGCAATAATTAAACTAGAATAAGCAATACCTGAGCCCTCAGTAATCACACCAGAAAAAATATATTGCCTGCTGATGTGTAGAAGAGAACACTAAACACCTCTCTCTGTGTTTACCTGTAGGGAATGGTGACCACACCTACAGACAGACCGACGTGAACACACAGCGCAGACATCAGGGACACTTCCCTACCATTGGTGGAGAGATCAAGGCTTCACATCAGGAACTGTAGCTACAGTCAGTTGTCAGCTCTCAACTGAGCAGAAGGCTCCACCTACTCTGCCAAAGTAGCCCTGCCTCCTTTTCTCAGGTATGATTCAAAGAGGAAGGCGTTAGGGATTTTTCACATGTACATGTGTTTTGGTTCATTTCGCACAAGCTGAGGATTTCTTTTGGCGTGTCTGTGCCTCTTAGCAAGTAGAGTCTGATACAGCTTGTTGTGGCCAAAAACCATAGTCTCTTGTAATAGTGGTTAGGAGAGTTTAATATGAATGCAAAAGCTTGGCTACTAATAAAATCCAGTAAGACCTTTGGTGCTCTCTCTGTATAGCTATGCATGCATCAGGTCTTAATGGGTTAAATCCATCTGCTGTATACAAGCTGTCAAGGGATCATTTGTACAGGAGGGATATATTTTGATGCCAGATCATTGGTAACCATGGTACCATGGATGATAACACTTATGCATCGCTTATGGAAATTTGTCTGATTTAGAGCTGAGGAGGATTATGGCAGTCTGTTGACCAGTTAAACACAGTGACCACACAGTAACTTAATTCATCATTATACAGTATAAAGAAGTTAAAGCTCCAGCAACAACTGTAGTATAAAGAACAACTTCATTGCTTGACTGACAGATTCTGGCCTGTGACCTTCATCAGGGTTACAATATTTTAATTAAGAGACATACAGAATAGAAAAAATGCAAAAAAAACCCATAATTGTATACAGTCTGTAAGTTTTGAGACATTGACACATTTTTGTCTAATTTTTGCTTCTGTACACCACCACCATGGATTTTAAATTAAACAATCAAAATGTACAAAACTAACTGAATGGCTCTTCACAGTGAAAACTGATGACTCAAAGCAAACTGCAAAAGCAATCCAAGAGTTTCTCAAGGCAAAGAAATAGGATATTCTTCCATGGGCAAGTTGGTGACCTGATCTTAACCAAACAGAACATCCGTTTTAGTTACTGAAGACAAAACTGAAGTCAGAGAGACCTACGTGCAAGCAGTGACTGAAGGGCAGCTGCTGTAAAGGCTTGGAGAAACATCTCAAGAGAGGAAATGGAGCATTTAGTGATGTCCATGGGTTCTACACTACAGACATTGACTGAAAAGCATTTATATCCAAGTATTAAAATCAGTCCTTATATTTAAAGTGACAGTTTGTCCCATTAGTTTTGAACCTCAGAACATAGCTGATTATGTATAAAAATGGCTGTAATTCTTAAACAATTAATGTAATTCTTTTGGTAAACCTCTTAAATTAAATCTGAAAGTCTGTGTCCCAATCACATTTGAGTTAAAGTCCACTGTGGAGGTGTACAAAGGTGAAATAATAAAAAAAATGCATCATTGTCCCAGAACTTATGGACTAAATTGTACATCTTCAGGCACCAACAGGGATGTGCTGGGCATATGATCATGTGGTTTGGAGTCAGTCATTATCCCTGGCAACTGGGAATGTCCAATGGAAAATATGGGTGGTTCCTTACAGCCATAGACTGAAAAAATGTTATTGCCACGTAAAATGAGTCTTTTTCAATCACAAGATCAAGATGCGTCTGGAGTAGGGTTAGGCAACCCTGTCATTTTCAGCATCTAAATATTTCCGTTGCAGGATATTGTTTTGGGGGTCATGTATAGAGGGATTTTTAAAAAAATGTTTTATTTTGCTAATTTAGCAGTTTTGCCTTCTTGAAAATTCAGCTTGCAAAATAATCAACTTGTTAGTGCAGTTGCTGAATAGCACTGCAGGTTGGTGGCTTTTTTATTTTAGCTGCTAGAGTTAAGTGTTGTACACACAATGCTAATGGAGATTCTCATCAGTGAATCTAGTCATACTGCTACCTAGAGACCTTGCATTGTACCACCAGGAACGATTGTGAACGTCTTCATTGTTGTGTCTGACAAGTTACAGAACTGACAAGAGCTAGCTACATGATCCAAGCTATTCTCCAATACCTTGTGCATGACAGGATCTAGTATGGTTCAGAAGGGGGTGGTCATGGTAAACAAACACCTCCTTTCCTACTAGCTCCCTGTGGTCGCTGTGTGAGGTGCAAGCTATATCCCCAAAAAAACCCCAGTTTCTTTATGAATGTTGACCTGACCTGACCCCACTTGATGTGATGTGAGGCTAGATGCCGTGGTTACATTTTTTTTCTTTTTTTTAAGAAAAAATGCAGATTGAATGATTCAGAGTTGACATATGCAACATCGAAGTTGTTTCCATATACTTTCAGCTGCTCTTTTATATTCTCCCCAAAGGATCACCACAGTGGATTAATCCGCATTGGTAATATGGCAAAGGGTTTACGCTGGATGCTCTTCCTGACGCAACCTCCATGGTGGGAGGGGATTGTGCTCCCATCTGGAATTGAAACACTGACATTATCAAAGTTGATTCCGTAATATCCCTGAATTTTTTTTTTACTAATTTCAGCTGTGGCAACAGCAGATGGCAATGGCAGCAAGCGTGACATGGTGTCAACAGGAAAGCACATGACCCCACGATAAATGTGGTTTTCTTTTTGTGCAAATTGGACAAATAGATACAGAGATATGGCTAAAAATGTAAATATTACAGAAAAAACACCTAGTGGACAATCCGTTTTTTCAGAATGGCTGAAACTCTAATCAGTTCCAGATCTCATGAAAGTCTATTACTGTGCCAAAATTCAAAATCCTGCATGAAATCGTTTTTGTGCTACTGAGATGACATGAAGGATTGCAGCAGCGGCAGTCATGGTGTTGGCAGCACTCCTGATTCCATCATATCCCCACTTCTTGGGGACATAAATGAGTATATTGGCAATCAGTTGTATATTGCATCATGTTTTCACTTCTTGGTTCATTTGTTATAACCTACATCGACAAAAAGGATTAGAGCAAAAATGTAATGTCTAGGACTGGACCAAAAGAGTCAAACTGCAGGTATGAGAGCAACCCAAGACAGTGGCTGCGACTGGCCTGGCCCTTCCTTTTCTTCTTTTAATAACAGTTTTCATAAGAACTGGATACTTATGAAAGGTGTGATTTGGGCCTATGTTTTTTGTAACTCAGAGGATAAACTTTTTTGAATTTGACCCAGCTCCTGTCCTCTGTCCTCTTCTTGTCTTTTCCCTTTCATCGTTTTTGACTTTTGATTTTCTTGTTTTCTTTTCCATTCCCACTGTGATGTCTCTCAACTCAGTCTTCCCCTCTATCCAGATTCATTCCCTTTCTGGTTGTCCTACTGCTCATCTCTCAGTTTCACTACCCATTCTCTAGCTGAACAGGCTCTTTCCTCTTTTCCCTCTTACTGTATCCTCGCCCTCCACTGCATCTATTGAAGCTCCTCTGTCAGTCCTTTATCTCCGTCTCGCCAGCTGTATGTTGATGCTTCATTCTCTCCTGTGAGGGATAGTAGAGTGAATAGAAAGGCTTACTGAGGGAGCGAGTGAGAAAGCCAATCCCTGCTTTTTGTCTCACTGAACATCTCTTACACTCGTGTCTCTCCTCTCCCTGTCCTAAACTCTGCTGGGTCCAGTATTCCTCATGCTGCTCACTGTGACTGCTCCTGTCTCAGGGATAGGGTGTTGTTTTTATGGGACAGGTGTAGTTACATAGGATTTTTGCACCAGTTTCTACAAAGTATAATTATTTAGAAAAAGATCAAACCTTCTCATCTCAGTTGCAGTATGCCTGCTGCTTTTTACAAAATAGTTTTTTGTTTATTACCCCTCAGCGTACAGTTATATTTGACTCACCAACAGCATATTTTTCTGTGAGGTACTTCAGTGTGCTTAGGGACCTTCCTCATAACAAAACAAATATGTTTTGAAGTACAGACTAATTAGTTTATTAGATTAACATTGTACCAATTTATAGGGAAGTAGCTTAGTAAGGCGGGTAGAGGGTGTGTGTGTTGAAATAAGGAGAGTAAATCAAAAGGTAAGATAAAGATGAAACAAAGTAGATAACTAAGAAAAAATACTGAACATGAATGATCCTTTCTGGATATTTTTATATGAAATTCAGCCCCTCCCTGCTCTACTTTCCCTCTCTCTTCCTCTTTCTTCAGCCATCAGTCTTGCTGACTGGAAATTACACATTTCACTACCCGCTGCTTTCTGCTCTCTCTCTCTCTCTTTTGTAAATTCACTGTTGACAGTTGCCTTTCTCTGAGCACAAAATTTCAGAAATGAGCAGATGGAGGGGTGACAGCCTAAAAGCTCAAACAATGACACTGGGCGGCAAGTCGCCGTGGCTGTCAGAGTACCATATAGAGGCTGTCTGTCAACTTTTAAGAAGTTCAAGATGTAGAATTGGAAAGAGAATATACGACATAAATCACCTAAGATTTATGTTAGAATATTGACACGTGGCTTATGTTGCAACAGTACAATAAGCTTATGGTACAAAGCAGCTAATGTTGGAGTACTCTGCTAAAAAGTAACATGTACTCTATGCTCACCCATGAAAGTTACATATATATTTTACACAGCTCAATACTTATCTAAAAATTGGTTATTTTATATTCATCCATCCATCCATCCATCCATCCATCCATCCATCCGTATTCCACTTATTTAGTTCAGGGTTGCGGGGGCGCTGGAGCCTATCCCAGCTGTCCTAGGGCGAAAAGTGGGCTATACCCTGGACAGGTCGCCAGTCTATTGCAGGGCTAATGTTATATTTTTCAGGTATGAAATTTATAATTTTACATACAACATTACCATAAATGGATAAACAGTAGCAGGGTTTCCTGCTGTGAATCGCTATGGTCCAGGATGAAGACAGTTTGCACAAATTAAAATATATATGTGTGTCAGCCTTCTGCATTGGAAACCTCATATTGATCTGCTCATTAACTTTCTTACATTACCATTTGGCTATAAGTTTATATCATCCTCGGGGCTTGTTTTGCAAGTATGCTTGGCTTTGATTAAATTATTGCAGAAAGATATTTTTTATGCCGAGAGAAAGAGTAAACTTATTTATGCCTTGCAGGGGAAATCTGACAGCTTTATATGGATTCAATCAATTTTTAGAGCTTGATTTTTTTTTTTTTCATTTGAAACTGGAATTACTCCTAACCTCTCTCTCTCTCTTTTTCTCTTTCATGGTTACATTCAGTGCAGCCCACAGCAATGGCTCACAGTAATCTCAGAGATGTCAAATGACTAATTAACCCAGCAATGCTTTCTATAATAAAGCTTCATATGAGCCTCTGGATATCCAACAGTGCCAGGGGGTGTCAGTCCTTAAATAAATGCTCAATATAAAATAAATGGACCCTGTGCCTTTTGTTGGTCACAGCCCAAAAATTTATTGCCAGTTACAAGTCACTTGTACGATTTAAGAATGTAGTGGAATCAATTTCTTTGTAGTGAGAAATCTTTTCAATTTGGAGAACACTGCTGGCATACAAGGGTTAAGTAACCTGAGTAAATGGAGAGGTCATCCCTTCTGAGTGTGTGTGTGTGTGTGTGTGTGTGAACATGGATTTCCCCTTCTCTGTTTTCTTGTAATAGCTGCACTCTGCTTTATTTGATCTGGGCCCCCAGTTTCATAGTGGGATTGAATTGGGTTTGGAGAGCAAGTGAAACACACGCACAATCTCACATATACACACACCTGAGAGTGCCAACTACACTAACAGCTGTCATGAATTAAAGCGGCAGAGAGACAAAGAGCAAAGGAGAAGAGGGGCAGCAGGAAAGTAAGATACAGGAGGACTGGGAAGGAGCTCAGAAAAGAGACACTATCAAGAGAGAGGTTACAGTTTTAGAGTGACTGGAACTAAGGTGACAACTTTGCATTACTTATAGTTTGGCAGAACAGGAACAATTAATTAATTTAAATCAACACACATTTGATCTGTTTTTCATCTTTTTCTGTACATCTTCTCCTCCATTGCTTTCTTTTTCTGCTTTTTCCCGCCTGTCCCGTCACCGCCCCCTCATTGTGAGTTTCCCACTCAGTCTGTTTTTTCTCGCTGTCTTTACTTGTCATGCCACCAGTCTCCACAAAAACACTCTGCTGCCTCTACACACCAAACAGTTAGTTAATTACTTTGTTCAGTGTAGCTGAGTTCATCCAAACTGCTTATTGTGGCAGAATTACTAAGGAGAGAATAAAGTAGAGAGGAGAGGAGGCAGAAAAATGAATTGTATGGATAAATAAAGAGGGACATTCACAAGTGGACTCCCTATTTTGTATACACATGACAGGAGAAAAAACCAAGGAATTTGTCTTTGAAAAAATTTATTTTTTATTATTTGTTGTTTATATGTTTCAACCAGGTTTGTTTGTTTTCATGTGAAAAGCCTCACAACTTTGTGAAAACATTTGTAACGAAATTTCAGAATGTATGAACGTTAGAAAATAAACCTGTGCTGCATGGTTATAATTCTCTGAATCCTAAAAGCGAATTTTAAGGAAAAACATTCAGTCTCTTCTAAAATTTTATAAGAAATAACAAACACTTTAGCAAAGTTGAGAAATCATTTATATTAGACGCCAGTAGCAGCTCCTTGTTTTTCTTGAGGTAGCTGAATAGAAGTTGAAGTCTGGCTTAATGATTGAACAGGAGGTCCTGTGTGTTAGCTATTAAGGTCAGTGCAACTAAGTATGTGTATGTATGCTTGTGAGTGTGTTTTTTTATATCAATACACAATATACTTTAAGCTATGATATCAGCTGAACAGGTTAAAATCTATTAAAATAGTATTAAGTCATTAATTCAGTAAAATGGGTGGGCACTGTTAGGTTAAACTTCTTTATAGATAATCTCTTACTAGCAATTTTTAGATCTGTAAAAATGGCAAACAGAAAGAGTAATCAAATTAGATAAATTAGCCAATTTAATGGTTGTAGCTCAGAAATGTATCTTAAAGGAGCAGTGTGTGTTATTTAGTGACACTTACCAATGAAAATGTAGATTGCAATAATTGAATACCTGACCTCACCCTCTCCATTTCCCAAATGTGTTGCAGAACCTGCGGTAGCTGTTAGGGAAAAAAATGGAGTCTCCCATGACTGCATCTGCAACTATTTACAGTCCAGCAGTTCATGTATGTAGATATAATTAGGAATTTGAAATGCAATTGGATTAAATATTATTTAGAACTTAGAAGGTCATCCTTTATACTGCAAAAGTAATAGATTATAGCCGACAAATAATGATAGCCATTCTTCATAACAGTAACAGAACTGTGAATGTATTTGAGTCTGTCTGTTTTTTCTGAGCTACTGTAGAGACATGGCAGCACAATATGGTAACGCCTGTGTATGGGGACCTGCTAACACTGTAGATATAAATATCTTTTTGTAAGTGAACAAAGACAAAATGGTAATTATCCTAGAATTATTTTACACTATAAAAATAATAGAATCAGAATACTTTATTAATGCCCAGGGGAAATTACTCAAGTATACATGTTAGACTAATTTTCTGAGAACAGATCACCTTAATTGGTACACCCTGCTCCTTTAAGAATGCATGTAAAAAGCAAACAAAAAATAAACAAAAGGTGGAAGTCAAAGTGGAAAGTGGCATCACACCATATACCTGAGTTGACCATGTTCCAGTAGTAGAAAAAAACAGGTGAAGTTTTGCTCCCTATAGCGAGGTAGAGCCATTAACACATAGAGTACAGTGCGATGCCCATTTCCCCCGCACTAAAAACAGTTCTGTAGCATATTCATGGAGAGAGCCTGATTGGTGCTCTGTGTATGGCCTATTTAGTGAGTCACAAACACACAACAGTGGTAGTACAGATTGCAAGTACTACTGTTTGCATGCACTGCTTTTATCTTGGATTGTGAAGTTGGGGTTGGCGCGGCTGCTCCAACTTTCTGATTGTGAAGTCCGACTGGAGGGGGCATTCCAGTTAAAAACTGACAGGGAACTTGGGACTTCCCACTTCAAAGGGAGAGGAACATTATGCCCGGAGAGGGTGTCAACTTATATCCAGTGCGCTGCTGGGCTTGTAATACACTGGCAGAAACCGTACTGTGCAGTATGTTGGTTTATTTGTAGGAGAGAACCCTAACATGCTGATTTTATCTTTAAGTGAAATGTTTAAATGTCGTTTGGAGCTGTGGGGTATTGACTGGAATTCAGCCATCGGTGTGGAAAAACATGTTGCTGTAGGTCATTACTAATGAACCATACATGTGCTGGAACATTCCGTGTGTCATTGTGTGAGGGACTGAGGGTGGATGGGTGTGTCTTTATGTTTGCTATGTACTGTATCATTATGAGCATGGCTTAATATATCTGAACATTTACTTTTAAATGTGTTTTTAAAAGTAGATAAACTGAATCTTAGGGAAGTAAGAAAAATGTGTGTGTGTGATTCTATTCTGTGTGGGTGCCATTATTCACATGTGTGCTAGTCTGCGTTTGTGTGATTAAGTGGGTCCTTCCTAACTCAAACCCACTTTTGTTGCTCTTTTCTTTGTTTTCTCTTGATTCCCTTCTGCTTTATAGCATTAAGCAGTGAGTAATGACGGCTGACATCATCTCTGGCTAGGCTAGTGCTGACTAATTGGCCAGAGCAATCTGATTGCATTAGATGTTATTCCTTCAGGGTATTCCCTGTCTTCCGCGCCTGCTTTGAAAGATAGCCCTCATTGTTTGCGTGGAGCAACATATTGCTTTTATGCGGCGCTAGTTTTTGGCTTTATTGTATTCATAGCAAGATGAAACAAACTGTATCGGTTGTGAATTAGGACATTTGATTTATGGCTTGTGTGTTTTAACCCGAAACATGAATAATTTGAAATGCGGTGATTGCTGTCGAGCCTTGACTGGTCTTGTTAATTGCTATCATCTAGAATGCATGTCTCAGGACACCTCAAGGATATTACAAACGCACTATGGGGACACTAATATACCGCTGAAATGTCTTTGGTTATTGTGCTGGGTGTTCGTGCGAGAAAGCAATAAAAGTTGAAAAATGAAGTTGTGCTTTAGATTTACTAACATCCATAAGAGGTTTTTTCCTCTGCTCATCTCTCTTCCCCTCTCTCTATGTATTTCTCTCCTCCACAGAACCTGCTCTAAGAGCCACCAGGTAAAATGATTATAGTAATGGACGACCCCCACTCCAACCTCTCTCTTGCTCTCCTTCACAGTCGCTACTCTGTACATTCTGTTCTGTACATTAGTGCAGCCCCAGGGATGCCCTCTCCCTCTCTCTCTCTCTGCACCTTAATGCAATCACACCTTCTGTATAAGTGCACTGTGAGAGATGGTGAGAATTGAGAAGAGCGATGAGAAAGAAGGGGAGATACAGGTGGGTGGCAAACTGGCAAGAGTGATCACATCATAGGATGATAATTACCAGCAGAAAGGAAAGAGAAGTCATGCAAATTAGATAATTTACAGGTTGTCCTGTCAGTCATCAGAGGTATATAGTTTCATGGCATAAATACAATGTCTAGCTCATGGAGCTGTTTATTTCCTGTTGCCTTTATGGTATTTTGATACACTTTTTTGCATCTACAATATCGCATTTCAACATCAGAGAGAAATACAATACAGTTTGAATAGTTCTACCTACAACTGATCAATAGCACAATTCAGTTCAAAAACAAACTTTAATTTATATTTTAAAGATGTGAAGTTCACAATAATAAAATAAGCAAATGGTTCCTGAGCTCAAACACAACACAAAAAGTAGTCACTATTCTCAACTATTTTTATAGATTGTATGCTTGGGTGTTCTGAAATGGTCAGGAGTTCATGATGACTGAATACTTTTCCCCAGGAGAAGTTGAGCTCAATTCAGTAACTTCAGGTTTTAGTGAGATGAATGGGGATGGCCTTTGTGGTGCCTGGGAAGTCTTTATGCTGAGACCTATAGAGAGTTTATTGCTTTTACAACTAGGCTGTATGATAAAGTGCCATCTTTGTCGCCACCCACACTTTCCCACCCACCATTTTCTCCCCATATCTCACTGTCTCTGTCTGTGTGTTACTCCAGCTCTGAGCCTTGTTGCCTTTGTTATCTTGCTCTTTTTTTCACCTCCTTGTCAACTTTCCCTTCATTTTTCTCCCTTTCATCTTTCTAAGTGTCCTTATTTCTCTTTCAGTTTCCCTCTGCTTTTCGCTGCACATTTGTTGACTTTGCCACTTGTCTCCTCTTGTCTTCCTTTCTTTACTTTGTCTCCATTCTCTCAATGGGTAAGCACAAGGGTGCTGAAACTGTCTGCTCTTTCTTGTATTTAATGTTCATTTTCTCTTTCTGAACTGTCACTGGTCAGTATGTTTAAGCACAAAAGGTGTTACTTACTGGCAAGTTTATTTCTGTCTTCTGTGAATCTTGATAAAATTGCATTGAGCCTTTGGTTCTGAGTTGTGTTTTCATTAGTAGAGCTGTTGTATAATATTCCTTGCTCACTTTCAGATCTACAGTAGTAACAGGACCAATCTAGTTCTTAACAAGAGCTGACTTATCTTTTGTAAAGATCTTTTGTAAAGAACGCACAGGAAAACAAAAGCTTTCTTGAAAACAAATGTTTTCCTGTGGGAATCCTATTGGCCATGTAAACAAATAACAAAAAAAGAAGAAATATCACCATTGTTCTTCCGTACAGTGCTGTTTATATCAAGCCTTCTCAAAATAGTGGGCACAGTCTGTGTGGCAGTGCTGATGGATGGCCACTTACCAATATCCCTAATACTCTACAGTTATACTTCTGTGCTCATTCCTTTTATGTGTGAGAGGTAGAGGCTAATAGCCCATTGAGCTAAACTAGTTTTCCTTCACTTGGGGGAGTGTAGTGAACTTGGAGCCCTGTGGTTTCCTGAATTGTATAACAATGGCAGATAGGCTTTGGCTGAGGAATTTTAATGGAACAGTGGAGGGTGATAGCCCGCAGACATTATTCAACACAGCCACCTGAGACATGTTCAGTCTTATTCCTGTAGAAAAAACTACTACCACTTAGCTTGGACCTTCAGTACAAATAGCTGCTTTGGTTATCTGTCTCTGATTTGCAAAATATGGAAAAATAAGATTTAAAAATGTTGGCAGTTTTTTTTATTTTCAAATAATATTTTTTGTAAAATCCATCTGTCCATTTTAAACTCTTTTCAGTTCAGTTCAGGGTTGTAGGGGGGATGTTGTAGAGCCTATCCCTGCTGTTTCTGGGCAAGAGGTGGGGCATCCCTGTCTCTCAAGGATACGATAGCTACGATACAATACAGTAAGTCCAAAAGATATTTGGTATTCTGTTTTATAAAACAGTAAAATAGCAGATAAAAATATTTTGTTTCTGAAAATGTTGTGTGTATTGAAACAGAATATGAATTACTCTCATTAGTATAGATATTATGATTATTTCACACCATTTCTCCTTGAGGGCAGCCATGAGAGGCCTGCCTAATTGTCTATTTTACTCTCAATGGGACCATAATTTAATCTCATCAGAAAAATGTTTTCTGAGGTTGTAAATGGAGTGAGATGTAGGGACATTTCTTTAAAGATGTTCTTACCAAATGGCTTCTTTTGGTAATCATTGACCTTACCTTTCAGACCCAGAGTTCCTTGTACGTCTGCACCACTGGAAAGTGCTGATGTAGTAAGCTACTTGCCTGTTTTGTTTGTCTTAATAATCTTTTACTTTTAGTTTATTACTGTATATAATTATTTGGCTTCTGAAGATTAATAAAAAAGCATTGTATGTCCTTTACATATTGTCAGAATTTCTCCTTCAATTAAAATGTCCTTGTTGGATTGAAATCCCCAAACATTTTACAACACAGCCTCTTTCTGCTCTCTGCACTTTAATTCATCCAGCCCTGTGATAGGAAACATGCAGTACACATCACAGATTAGTACAGTGCTGTAAACTCACCACTGTACATAACTGTAGATTGTATTGATTAGTTTGTGAGAAGTAATATGAGCAAAAAATGAAGGAAAGAAAATTGCCATGCTGTCAACAAATTGCCATGCTGGAAACAAAAAATGAGAGTCTAATTGTTGTTCTGTTACTGCATAGTCCTCTGTGAATTACATAGGTTGCAATCTCTAAAATAATTCAACTATTAGTATAAATGGTGATGAGAGCTTAGCAAACATGAGACTTGAACCATTGTTTACAGTAGTTAATTATTTACCTTCCGGGGAGAAATGGTCCATTTTTGACTGTGCTGAAGTACCGTGCAGGGTTTTTGCACCACAACTGGAGAATAACTTCAGATCAGTTGGAAAGCACTAAGATGTGTGTGTACAGTACATGTGTCTCTGCATGTGTGCAGGTGTGAATGGGCTTGACGGTAAGGATTACATAACAGCAATACCTGCTGGTGCGGGTCACTGTGAACGACAGGAGCAGAATGACACTTACACTTGTAAATGATTACAAATTCCTGGGTGCACGTCCACAGTGACACACACAAACATGCATACACATACACTAGTCTTCTTGCTCTTTCTCACGACTCTCCATCTGGTCTGTTTGATCTGTTGCCTGACTAGCTGAAAGTATATGGTGAAATCTTTTTCCACTAAAGAGTACGATTTTTCTGCTTGTTATCCTCAGCAGGTTGGCATTTTGAGTAATTGCTCAAGGGAACGCCATTTGTATCTGCCCTACTGTAGTGTCTTTTGTTGCACTTTAGAGTAAAATGGCTCAATTCCTGGAAAGTGTTTGGGGTGAAACAGAGCATGCAGAAAATCACATCAATTACAAATGCATGGCCAGGTATGCAGGCAAGACCCCTACAACACTCACACACACCCATGGATCCACACACAGGGATTAGTTTGTCTTTCACTATAGTTATGATAGTTGACTACTGTTGCACTCATGTAGCGCTTTGCGCAAGAAAAGAAAGTAAAAAAAACACTTGAAATAAAATAATTATTTTTTTAAAGTAATGATATGAGTTGTTTTTAGCTAGCACTTAATGTTAAGACTGTACTGAATACTATTTTTGGGCTCTTGAGATTCAGTGCTCATGACATTGAGCGTTGCGCTTGAGCACTGTCATGATCCAAGTCACTATACATTCAAGTTTGAGAGCAAGACCTCAGATTGCAAAACAGTGCACTCCACGGATGTCTCACTAGCTACTTTGAAAAAATTGCTAAGTGGCTATGAAGTATTGAGATCTTTCTATCGAGTCGCTAATTTGGCAGGAGTGAGGTGAACTAAAGCATGGTGATAATAGGGCTGTCTTGCTCACAAGCTAAGTAAAACAAAAACAAAACAAATACATTTATCCCACAAGAAATAAATGGAAAATACCCCTGAATATCCAAATAGCAATATTTGTATTTATAGTTGTAAACAGAAACATCTATTAATCAAATCAATATTTGATGTAATATTTATGGTTAAAAACAGCTCAGTTCTTCTAAGTCTATATAGGCAATAGCTATTTTAAACCTTAATGTATTGTGCTTCTTCATTTTATCCTATTATAGACTGTGTATTATGGAGGTACACAGCAGCATCACCCGTTAGTTCATGAACTATGGCTTTCAGTTGTTGAGGTCAACATCCCCATCTTGGTTTTTTGAAACCCGACAGTGAGAAGTAGATGTGACTGAGATAGCGAGGGATACTGCTCATTAATTAAACTTGCCATCACGAGGTAAACACTGCTTTAAAACATGCCCAAGTTTATTTAACTCTGCTTTGGGATCATTAGTTGCAAACTGAACATCAGTCATTACTGATGACTTGAAACTAGAGAAAGAAGAATTGAGACCATAAACTTATGTGATTAAAAAATATACTAAAGTTTTAAATAAAGTCATCAACTGGGTTATTTATCAATAGATTTATATGTAATTGGACTTCTTTTGCTACCAGAGTAGTTTCCCCCTGCAGGCCATTAGAAATTTACAAAGATAAATTGATCACATTTAGTGCTAAAGGGTTATTTAATGGTAAGACTTCTTTGTACATTCTTGTAAGGATGGGGTCTATTAGACACGTTTATGGCTTTAAAGAGCTTATTATTAAAGTTAGTTTGATAATAGAGAAGAAGTCTAAATGAATATTAGCAGTAACTAAAGTTGCTGTACTTAATGACACATATGTGGGTATGCTGTAAATATTTTTTTAATAGATAACATTTTTTTAATGAAATTCATGAATTCTTTCACGCATTCACCTTACAAGCAAAAGGTCCCTGGTTAATCAGTTCTGAAGACTTAAAACTAGTAATTGAGACCATAAACTTATTTGGAAAATGCTTGCTGTCATAAATCAAGGAAGCAATAGGGTAATTTCTCTGTAGCTGCTATTTATTTAATTGGACTTTGCTACCAGAGGAGTCGCCCCCTGCTGGGCATCGAAAAGAAATGCAGGTTTAAGACTGACTTATTTTCATACACATAGACCCAAGTTTGGTCAGTGTTATGGCTCAGTACAATTCTTTAAGATTGCATGACTACATACTGAGAGTAATCATCATACTGCAGAATGACTACCCTAGTAGTGCGTGATAGTTATGCTCTGTGTATATATTGTATCTGCATACAATTACATAAATGCTGGCTAGCCACAATCAATCAAACAAACAAAATGTTATGCAGTATAAAGAGATAATTTTGTCTGTTGCTAAGCCCTTTTCTATTCTCCCTTCTCTCTGCAGCAGCTCTACTAATGAACCAACATTATGCCTTTAATAGAAATCCATGTCTGCTAGCCGGTCAAGCTCTACTCAGACACCCACATACACACAATCACACTATGTCTGTACATAATTTCGAGCTCATGCACAAATGCACACACATACTGTACACATAGGATGCTGCAGATGATGTGTCATGTGTGGAGGACACACAAGTCCTGTTTAGGCACAGATTTTAGTCTAAATGAAGCAGGAGTTTCTGAATTATTGAAAAACTTGTCCTCTTTTCTTTGTCTCCATCTCTCTCTCCACTTTCCTTCTTTAGATCTTTTTTTATCTCTGCATTCCTCTTTTTCTACTCACTCCTATCTTCCTCTGTCCTTCTACCCATCTTCTTTTCTGTTCTCTTCTATTAAATAAGCAGGAAGGAGGATCAGATTGATTTGTGAACCAGTAATTCTGTGTTTGTGTGTGCATTTGTGTGGTTGGAGGGATGTTGGTTAATCCAGTGTTGTCCTTGGGGACAGATTTGGCCCATATTACAGCTTGCTATTACTGTGTGTAAAATCTCCTGTGCATTGAGACAGTCATTATTTACTGCCGTTCTTCGTCCCAACTCTCTCACTAGCATATTTTATACAGCTCCACCCTGCTCTGCAATTGCACCTACAGAGAGACATTTGGACAGTCTACAACAAAATGTATTTGCATACATTGCACTTGCTATACAAAGTAAAAGGAAAGCAGTGCAGATTTAACAGAAAATGTGACAATAAGCCTTTACATACCCTGCCGCTACCATTACAACCAGATAACCAGGATCACTGTTTCTATCCTGTATATCACCTGGAGGTAAATTTGGTCAGCTGTCACAGACATGTACTATACTGTAGGAACAGGTGGGAATATACTGCTCCATATATTCCTACCTTACCTCATCATTTATCATCCAGAGCTTATCGTTGACTATGGCTGCACCCTCTTGTTCTCTCCCCAGCTGTCACACAGACTTCCAGATAAATGCTCCTGACTGAGGAAGTTCGTGAGATGATTGCCTGGACAGCAAATGTGCTTTTTGTTTGCATAGATTTAGTATCATGTTATGCTTGTCATATTTCATGCCTATTTGTACATGAGTATAGTTGGTGGATAATGTGGTTGAGTGCTAGAAGCAAAAGGGGTGCTTCTATGCTTTTTCCTTGACAGGAGATGATCAGTGGTGCACTAATAACCAGCCTGCCTTTAGCGGTGATGAATTCTTTGTTTAACGTGTCATATAGTGGTAACTGTGGCTTTGCGCTGATGTTACAACTTCAAAGAAAAAAGAAAGGAATGACATTTTTTCTCTGACGTAAACGTACAGGTACATCTTAAATTAGAATATCATGAAAAAGTTCAATATTTTTTTCACTCATTTCAGAAAGTGAATCCCATATATTTTATAGATTCATTACACATAGAATGAAATATTTCAAGACTTTATTTCTTGAAATTTTGATGATTATGGCTTACAGATAATGAAAACCCAAAATTCAATGTCTCAGAAAATTAGAATATTACATAAGATCAATTTTTAAAAAAAGGATATTTTAAACAGAAATGTCAGGCTTCTGAAAAGTATGTTCATTTCTGTGCACTCAGTACTTGGTTGGGCCTCCTTTTGCATGAATTACTGCATCAATGCGGTGTGGCATGGAGG
>VUQH01055125.1:0-10980 GCA_015106775.1 Etroplus canarensis | reverse complement strand
GGTGTGTGCCTTTCCTAATCAAGTCCAATCAGTTTAATTAAACACAGCTGGACTCCAATGAAGGAGCAGAACCATCTCAAGGAGGATCAGAAGAAATGGACAGCATGTGAGTTAAATATGAGTGTCACTGCAAAGGGTCTGAATACTTATGACCATGTGATATTTCAGTTTTTCTTTTTTAATAAATTTGCAAAAATTTCTACATTTCTGTTTTTTTCTGTCAAGATGGGGTGCTGAGTGTAGATAAATGAGAAATAAAATGAACTTTTTTGATTTTGGCAAATGGCTGCAATGACACAAAGAGTGAAAAATTTAAAGGGGTCTGAATACTTTCCGTACCCACTGTATATGTAAATAAATATTCCTACTGTATGAAACAAAACAAACACACATGGTGTGTGTATATGTGTTTGTGTGACTGGTAGGAAGAAAAGATTTACATAATATAAAAGTAATATCGGTTATATAGTATGAAATGTTATACACAATAATTATTATTGCAGCGATGTATGTGTTTTCAGTGCAGCAGTGCAGTATGTATGATACTGGCTCTTTCACAAAAGTCACAAGCATTGCAGATTTGGGAGAATGTGATGATATTCACTCAAATCTGCAACACTTGTGACTTTTTGGTGTCTTGTAACGTTCCCTGATGAGACAGGTTAACCTTAGCTTGACAATAATAAAAAAATCCTTCCCTGCTGCTCTCACATTGGGTAAAAGCTGAGTTTTGAACAGTGCATGTCCCGCAGAGCTAGTTAAAATGTGGGATCTTGTGCCAACATGTGGGAAAGGGGGGTAATGAATGAAAATTCAGAATCAAAATCAGAATACTTTACTAATCCCAGGGGGGAAATTACTCAAAATGCTGTGCAGTCCTACATGAAGGAGGGCATCTGGAGACCCTAGTTACATTTCTAAGGAAACAGCAGATTTTGCAATGCTGGAAGTCATAAGGTTACACAATTCTATACAGTAGGTGACGGTATGCCCATGTGATCCCCCAGTAAACGGAGGCATACGTCATGACGTCATGAGCGTCGTGCGTGCTGTCGTTGGCAACGGCGGAGGTTGAAGCGGGAGGGAAGTAATGTCTCTGAAAAGTTGAATGAGCTTATTGTGTACACGGTACCCGGGAAAACTTCGAAAATACCCGCATCTTACGATGTGAAACAAACATTTCAGCTTTTCAAAGCCACGGAGAAAGAAGAAGGAGCTTTCTCGGTCACTTAGCAGTCTGTTTGCTTGTTAGCTTCCAGACTTGAGATATCAACAGGTGAATTGTTTTGCTGCATTGAGCAATGGCCTCCAAAGGTAAAGTGCACTTTAAAGCTTTAAATGAAAGTCAGTGGATGTGGATATATAAAATGACAACAGAAACTGGGAGATAAATGCCGTTATTTTGAACACGAGTTAAGTGTTGTTACTGTTTAGCCAGACTCAACTTCTGCTCTCTTGATACTACAGGTTGGCAGCATCCCTACGTTAACATATTCAAACACATCCGAGTTGAGGAGTGGAAGAGGTCGGCAAAAGAAGGAGATGTGTCAACATGCACGGTAACTTAGGGCCCACTACACCTGCGACATATATTAGCTTTGACCCCTAAATAACCTGTTGAAAATCAGTAGTAGAAGCCAGTGTATCTCCTTTCACAGGGTGAACATTAGTTTGTCAATAAATGTAGAAAAGTTCAGTGCTGTCTTGAGCCTAATTTCTTTATGTTTTGCTTCCCAGCAGCCAGACTGTCTTGTAATTTTATTGAAGTGGTCTTACCCAATAGTTCTTCAGGCTTTCTGAAGGTCTTTCAAAGTTTTTCTTTGGACATTGGCTGCTTTTTCACTCATTTTCAGTTCAGTCCTTGTACCTGACCATTTTCAGAGGATTTTTTTTTTTGTTAAGTCACTTAACACTGACCTATGAATCATCCCAGCATAAAAGGCACCTAAAACTAGAGATGAACCAGTGTTGTTTATACACATAAGAGACAACTTGGCAAAATATCCATTTTAAATTGTATCTTTAGCCTCTTTACAAGCAGCCTGTCACAAAAACACATAATTTGTTCCCATGTCTTTAGTTGACTCTATGAAAATGTCAAAGCTTACATAGTTTCACAGGCATAAAATAGTATTTTTATGATTTTGTGAAGATAATTCCCAAAGAGCTATTAGCCAAAATCTTGGCATATCTCAGCATGGTGTGCAGTGTCTCCTTAAAAAATCTGAGGAAAATGGACAAGGGGAAAATAAATGAAGAGTTGGCAGGCAGATAAACAGTATCTGAAAGTCATACCCTTAAGAACTAGGGAAATATCCAGAAAGACCTGACACAGGACCTGAGAGACACATCTGGCCCTTCAGTTGATCCATCTTCTGTTCGTTGATGCCTCATCAGAAACGGTCTCAATGGAAAGGTGGCTGTTGAGAAGCTATTCTTAAGGAAGGGAAATAGGGAGAAAAGGATGAGGTATGCCATATTACACAAGAACTTGGTTGAAAATCAGTGGCAACAGGTCTTATGGAGTGATGAATCCAAATTTGAAATTTTTGGTTCAAATTATCATCAGCCTGTATGGAGGAAGTGGGGAGCCAGATACAAACGTGAGTGTCTACAGCCATCTGTAAAATATGGTTTGAGGCTGCATTTCAACCAGTGGTGTTGGGGATCTTGTCAAAACTGATGGAATTGTGAATGCAGAAAAGTACTGTCAGATTTTGTTCCACCTTCTGGAAAGTGCCTGATTCACAATGGCTTCATTTTTCAGGATGACAATGATCCCAAACACACTGCCAATGTATTAAAAGCCTACCTGGATTTAAAAAGACACACACACACAATGAAACACTATCAGTCCTGGATTGGCATCCCCACAGTCTCAACCTCAATGTTATTGAAGCTATGTGGGATCATTCTGACGGAAAATGGAACAAAAGGCAGCCAACATCCAAAGAAGAGCTTTGGGATCTACTTAATGAAGCCTAGACAACTACTCTTGAAAACTTCTTAAAGAAGTTACAAGAAAGCTTGCCTAAGACAGTTCAGGTGTTGGAAAAATAAAGGTGATCAGACTTTTAATGTCATTAGAATTGTACAGTCTCTGTTTTTTCCTTATGTACTTGCATGTTTCAATAAATCGTTGTACTTATTTCCCTTTTTTAAGTAAAATATTAAATGTGGGGTGGTTAAAGACTTTCATACAGTACTGTAGTTGACTTTTTGTCCACCCTTACTTGCCCTCAGGATAAGACTCTAAAGTGTCACGTGTTTAAGATCAGAGGCCCTGTTCCTGCCACCAGCTACATCCTACTTCCCAAAAACAGCAACCAGTCTCTGGGACTGACAGGGCGCTTCTTCTACCTTCTCTTCAGACCAACCCCTGGCAAATACTTTGTGGTCCATCTGGATGTCACTGTGGAGGTACTGTGGATGATGTGTGTTTTTTATTCCTTTACTGACAGCCACGTGAATGCTGTTGTTTTTTTTTTTTAAATTCCATCTGGAGACTAAGCCACAGTTCTTCCTTTTTTAAATGTCTATATAACTGATAATGCTTTCTCACTGAAATGCTAAAATTATAGCAACTGTGCTACAGTAGTGCTTTCTCTCTTAAAACTTTTTTATTGCTCTAAATCTAGATTTTTCATCCTGATGGTGTCACATGATTAGAAAACTGAAGATATTATTTCAATGCAAAAGGAAAACCCTATCAAATCATCTGTTTATGAAATATTCAAGAAGCAGTAGAACTTGAATTTTATCTGCTGCAAAAACTCCTTGTATTCAGAGATCTCACTGATTGAAGACTCAGAAAAAAAGAAGATCTTTCCCTCTTTCTCTGTAATGTGATGTGCAGGAGGGCCAGGTTGTCCGGATCTCCTTTTCCAACATGTTCAAAGAGTTCAAGTCCACAGCTACATGGCTTCAGTTTCCTTTCCTGTGTGGAGCTGCAAAGGATTCAGTATATGAAAGCACTGCCAAATCTGCAAGATGTGGTGGTAAAATACATGCAGACACATACAAACTTGTATACATGAGCCATTTCTCATATATGCATCGTAGTAATGTTGAAGTGCCAACAGGGAACAACTGCTCTGGTTACAAAAAGAAGTTCCATTGTGTTGAAATCTTTGAGAAAATGACCCTACTGCTCACTTAATTAATGACCTCACTAAACACTTTTCACGTGAGCTTGCAGTCTTACTTCCTCGTGTCATTTTGTCCATCCATCAATCCATCCATTTTCTGCCTCTTTCTTGGGTCTGGGTTGTGGGGGCAGCAGTTTAAGCATATATACCCAGACTGCTCTCTCCCCAGCCACCTCCTTCAGCTCTTTCGGGGGAGGGGCACAAAGGTGTTTCCAAGCCAGCTAAGGACATGTAGTCTCTTCAGTGTGTACTAGGTCTGCCCCTGTCCTGGTAGGGCATGTCTGAAATAACTCACCTAGAAGGCGCCTCAGAGGCATCCTGGTCAGATGCCCGAAACACCTCTCAACTGTCTCTTTTCAATGTTGAGAAGTAGTGGCTCTACTCCATGCCCTTCCAGACTGACCAAGCTCTTCATCCTATCACAGTTTGAAAAGTATGGTCCCGTTTAGAGTGAAAATAGATGATAAAGCAGGGAATGATTTAGGGTGGGGGATACTGTGTGATTGAGAAGTTGCAGTGCCCTCAGTTTCTCAGTGAGAGTCACCCCTTGTTTTAGTGTCTGATGGCAGCAACCAGCTTGCTCAGGCCAAGGCTTAAAAATGACATTGTGAAGTGTAGTGCATCCTTTATGCACAGTCTATGTAAATGGGTCTGTTTTTAAAAAAAATTTATTTCATGTTAAAAGGGGACAATCTTGTTTTTCTTGCTCAAGTGCTGGGAATAATCAGAATCAGAATATTCATGTTTGTTTGATTCAGGTTTAGTGGGTCCAGCTCCCTCTTCAGTGCGTTGGACCTGCCTGATGCTGGACCTGCAGTACATGCTTTCTGTCTATCTCAGCCGCTGTTACAGTCACCTGAAGAGCATCAAGTTATGTGCCAATATGGCAGTGAAAAACATATTTACCAGTAACCTACTGCTAGATCCAGGTGAGGACTTGAGCCTTTTTCCAGAACTATGTTGTATAGGTGCAGTTCATTTCTATGTTAGAGTCAGCAGTGAGTTTTCTCGAGTTTAAATTGGATTGTAAGCATAAGGAAAAATTGCAGTTTTTTGAAGGTCAGCTCAGTCTATGAAAAAATTAATGAAGACAGTGTTTTTCAGTGTCACTGAGCAGAAAACCATATTTTTTTATTGGACCTTCTGAGACAGCTGGATATCTCAAACCAAATCATTTCCAGGAAAAAACATGATGAAATACAACTGAACAGTGACATGTTGAAAACATTTCATATCCTTCTCTAGAAAGACATATTCCTTCTATATACACATGAGCTTCAATCCATCTCTACTTATTTTCTTTTAACAGGAGTTTCTTTCAGTGAAGCAAAGTTAATGGGTCTAACCTCTTCTCAGGGAAGAGGTCCAATTCCCAGAGAGATGTCATTTCCTGTGCCCAAGGGAGGCTCTTGGCATGACCTATATGATTACGTCAGGTACAGTCACCTCACCTGTAATCAGAAATAGAACCAGAAATATTGTGTTTAAGGCAAAGTCCACTACAAATCACTTTTCTTAATACAGAAATTATGAAGTTTTGATAAGAAGTGGTCAAGATTAGTCTCATTAGCCAAGCTGAATATTTGTAACCCATATCAACATTTGCAATGTTATTCAGGCTGACAATATTTGAAAATGTATCTGTAGAAGGATTTTTCCTTTTGATATGATTTCGGAATTTTTTTCACTATCTACAGTCTAAGTTATTATTCATTTAGAAAAGAAAGTTGTCTCCTTTATCACAGTTCACTGCTGTAGAGTCACTCATCTTTTTGTAACTCAACAGGTTTCCCTCAGAAGGAACAAAGTTATCATTTGACTCCATTCAGAAAGACAGTCCAAAGTTGGGTGGTCGTAAGTAATGAAAAACACGCTGCTCACCAGTGATATTGTTATATTATCTTACCTTAACAAAAAATATACTTAAATCATTGCTGTCATTCTGGTCACTTATCTTAAATATTAATTGAAGAAAATTGAGCCATTGGCTTATTATTGCATGACTGACTCATAGGTTGTGGGACCAGAATTGTTTTGGAAATCAACATTTTATTAATAGTTCTATGTCTGTCTAATCCTGTTAGCAATATATTTTAGATGAACAATTTCTATATCTTTACATTTTCCAGGATGTAGTTCCAACCAAAGAAACCCTCTGACACAAGAGTCTTATTGTGTCAGCCTTAGCAAACCTGTTCAAGACCATGTGTCCCTCATCCAGCAGATCACCACTCCAAAATTAGTAAGACTAATAATATTTAGCACCTTAATTTAAGCCACTTAGCTTTATTTTTATGGTAAATAAAAATAAAACTAAGGATGTTTCAGTTCGACCATTTCTACTCCAACTATAACTTAGAAGAGGCTTATGATTATTATTTTTTTAAATATTATTCTCCTCTTTTTAATCTCAGCTCCCAAGGACTCACTCTCCAGTGGTAGCCAACATACCCGAGCTGGGTGTAGTATCCACTCACCATAATGACCAGCTTTGCCATGATGTAGGCCATCTGCAGGAGTTGGCATGCTCTGGTTCACGGCAGTTCACCTCTAAGCCAGCCTGTAATGTTGATGATGGTGGAGTTCATGTCTATGTGCATCCCGAGGACGGCCTGAGCAAGTATGGAGAAGAAAGTGAAGAAGAGGTGACGCTTCATTCCTTATATGGATTAGAGCATACATTTAACCATATAATGAACTCCATATAACCATATAATGAAGATACTTGCTAATTTGTGTACAGTTGTCTGAGCACTACAGAAATGTTTGACCATGTTGTGTTCCAGTTTGTGTGCACACCTGTTCCACAGCCAGTCAGTCTGTCATCATCCAAAGAAACTAGACAAGAGGTAGGTAATGAGAACAATTGCAAGTGAAATGAAAATGACTGCTAAGACATAATTTGCTTTAGAAAATCTGAGCCTTTACTTTTTTCCTTTACTTATTAGAAGCTCCTTCCAGATCCTATTCTCAAGCTCAATCGAATCATCGGCTTTGGAGGAGCTACTACTAAATGTGTATGGTCATCTGGAATTAAAACCATAAATAAAACACATTGCATCCAATCCTGAAAGCAGTTTAATAGCGATGCTTTTTTGCACTGTAGGCCTTGTGGTCCAAATCTGGTGATGAAGTTGTATATCCATGTCATGCTGTTATCATCTCTATGAAGATATCCTCTAACCAGCAGCGATTCTTTATTGGCCACACTGATAAGGTAAATGAGCTTTGCTGTACTGCTCCACCTCTCCAATACAAAGAATCTCTTGTAAGATTGCTTAACATAAAAATGAGCTATGTAATTTAAGTTAATATTGTCCAAATTAAAATTCTTACAACATCCGCTCATTTGGTGTTTTTGTAGGTGTCTGCGCTGGCTTTTAATGGTAACACAACACTCCTGGCCTCAGCACAAACTGGTAAAAATAGTGTAGTTCGTGTATGGAACTACCACAGAGCAAACTGTCTGGCCATGTTCAGGACTCATGCCCATTCATTATCCTGTCTTAGGTGAGCAGCTACATTCAGACAGTAAAATATTGGCTTATTAAAAACTCCACTCTCATGTTAATTTGGAGTATTTGTGTTAATCTCTTTCCATTTTGAAGCTTCTCATATGGTGGTGATATTCTCTGTGGAGTGGGTAAAGATAGCCACAATAAAACAGTAAGTTTTATTAATGCAAAATTGTCTATGATGCAGATTTTTCTATTATCGCTAGATGCACTCAGAATTTGTGATGAGTCATTGCTATCATTAAATCAAGATGAAAGAATGCCTAGCACCTCCTTATATTATTAACCTAATCTTACTAACTCTCATCATTTTTATATCATGCTGTAAATAATTCTATTTGACAGAGTCCATGATTCTGCAAAGCTGCTAGGTAATTGCCTCAGTTTGTTGTTCTGTTTGAACCATTCACAGATGGTGGTGGTGTGGAACACTCTGCAGGTTAGTAAAGGTGGAGACGTGACCATTTTGGCCAAGGCGCACACAAATGTGGACATTCACACCATGAAGGTTGCTTTCTTTGATGATACAAGGTACCCTCCCTACTGCATATTTATATTTCTGTTTTTTCTAGTAGAATTTTGCATATTTAGTAGTGTTTTGTGCAATTGTACACCTGTATATTGAGGTCTAATGTAAATGTTGACATTACAGTACAGATTCTACCATACTGTATCGTCATATTATTATTTTGTAGCAAATGGATTTAAAGTCAGTTTGCCGCTCTTTCAGTTATTGAAAACTTAGAGGACACTGCCCTCTCAAGGCAAATCAGTTTGCTCTCTAGCAGTGACAGAACCTGTGATCTCTTGAAGCTCACCATTGGCTGAAAACAGCTTAATTATCAGGATCAAGGCTTAACAGAATTCTGGCAGAGCTAGATAGGAATAGCCACACTGCACACAGTATTTTTAAAAGGCACTTAGAGGTTTCATGTGGGGAACAATAGGAGAAAGCATTCCTTGTGGAATGAGATATTCTGCTTATCTTGAAGATGTAAATGGATAGATTTGGGTCCATTGTTACACTCTACTTTTCTGAAAGGTATTCTTAGTGCATAAAGGTTTTGAGATGTGAGAGACTGGGGAAAAGATGAAAACATTTCAGCTGCAGCATTAGAAAAGAAAGATGCCTCATGCAGGCTTCTCAGTAATAGAACTTTGAACTGAGACCATGGCATAACCTATTAGTGTGCTGTTTTTAGGATGGTGTCATGTGGTCAGGAAAATATTTGTCTGTGGCGAGTGCGGAATGGGACATTGCGCTCCTGTCCAGTCAGCCTGGGTGAATACCACTCACTGGGCTTTACAGATGTGGCCTTTGAGGAGGGAAACTCTTCAGATCAACATCTAGGTGATCGAACACTGTAAGCAAACAAATCAGTCACTGAAACTGTGCAGCTTTAATTAGCTTTAGGAAAAGCCTGAGTCTAATCTGACTTCTCTGATCATGTTCCATCCGCAATTTCTTTCCCATAGATACGCCAGCAGTCAGAGTGGCCATATCTTTGAAATTGACTACAGGAGAGTTGTTATTAAAAATGTGAGGAGGCTTTTGCCTGCACGGATGCAGCATGCTGAGCGCAGAGAGAAATTGACTTTTAACACAGGTGGGTCTAAAATCTATCCATATCCATACAAGGTGTGTGTGTGCGTGTGTGTGCGCGCGCGCGCGCATGGTTGTGTTTCTCTTCAGGTGATATTACATTGACTTGCATTCATTTCTTGTAAGTTACTGTAACCATAATTATAGTTTAAGCTAAACTTATGCCAAGTCTTCAAAAATATTGTGATTTATATTATGAGGACTTGTTTTTTTTCCCCAAAGAGAAGTCAAATGTCTGAAATGCGACTGTGTCCATCCCATCCCAGGTCCAGGCATTGCCATCAACAGCATCAGCGTGTCCTCATCATTCTGTGCCATAGGCTCTGAAGATGGCTTCCTGCGGCTTTGGCCCCTTGATTTTTCTGCTGTTTTCCTGGAGGCTGGTAGGCACAGTTGGGCATGGCCAAGCATTTACAGCAGCGAGCAGTTGCCAAAGGCAGTGATATAATTTTCAGTGAATATTTAGATCAAAACTGGTCAGTGTTTTTTCCCAGGCCTCACTGACTTACTCTCCATCGCAGGCTTATAGAAGATAAACCTCTTGCTGCAACCCAAGTTTCCTTACAGAACTCTGTTTCTTCAGGAAAGTTAGATCTTTCAACGTTTGCTGCCAGATATTGCATATTTTCTATAAGTCTGTGGTGAAGAGTAAAGTGTGCTTATCAGCAGTCTGTTTGGGCAGCAGCATCAGAGCCAATGACTCAAAGAATCTGAACAAACTGATAAAGAAGGCTGGCTCTGTGCTGGTGACTGCTCTAGGGCCCCTAGAGGTGATTGTGGAAAGAAGAATGTTGCACAGGTTACAAAACATAATGGACAACACTGCACATCCTCTACACAACATAGTGACTAAACAACAGTGTGTGTTCAGTCAGAGACTTCTGCAACTGTGCTGCAACCAAGAATGGTACAGGAGGTTTTTTCTGCCCAGAGCAATTGCCCTACATGATGACCCAAGCCTGCAATAATTTCCCTTTGGGAAGTATTATTCATATTGAATAATGTAAGGGACACCAGTTAAATAACTGAATTAAAACATAAATACTACTCACATTAAAAAATACACCCAAATGCTATACCAACATCTAAATTATTCAACATCTTGCTGTCTGATATGCACTGCTGCACCGGTCACTGCTGGAACACATTGCATTTGAATTGAGTTAAATAGCAGTTGAGACTCATTGCAATTATTCGTTTTTTTGGGGTGCATATTTTTAGGACATTGTGGAAGAGATTGAGTCCAGCCTTCAGGGCATATATTATGCCCATGTGTTGTTTAGAGAGTTATAGTCCCAAAAAAATATACTGCATCCGGAAAGTATTCACAGCGCTTCCCTTTTTCCACATTTTGTTGTGTTACAGCCTTATTCCAAAAACAGATTAAATTCATTCTTTCCCTCAAAATTCAACACACAACACCCTATAATGACAATGTGAATAAAGTTTTTTTTTTAAATGTTTGCAAATTTATTAAGAATGAAAAATCAAGAAATCACATGTACATAAATATTAACAGCCTTTGCTCAGTACTTTGTTGATGGACCTTTAGCAGCAATTACAAGCTCAAGTGTTCTTGAATGTGATGCCACAAGCATGGCAGTCCTATCTTTTGGCAGTTTTGCCCATTCCTCTTTGCATAACCTCTCAAGCTCCATCAGGTTGGATGGGCAGCATTGGTGCACAGCCATTTTCAGATCTCTCCAGAGATGTT
>VUQH01055124.1:0-11485 GCA_015106775.1 Etroplus canarensis | reverse complement strand
AATGTTATTAAGAAATGGTCAGACAGAGGAGGATTTTCAGGAAATACTATTAACTGTTCAGTTTCTATGCCATATGTCAGGACAAGATCAAGAGTGTGATTGTCTGTCCACCCTTGTCTAATATTGGACTCCAGTTGCTCAACAGTCCTGGGCAGGCAGGATTTCCAAAAAGAATTTCAAATTTCCATTAATTTGACCACAGAATGGTTTTCCACCTTGCCTCAGTCCAATTTAAATGAGCTTCGGCCCAGACGAGACAGCAGCGTTTCTGGATCATGTTCACGTATGGCTTCTTCTTTGCATGATAGAGCTGTAACCTGCATTTGTGGATGACATGGTGAACTGTGTTCATATTCAATGATTTCTGGAAGTGTTCCTGAGCCCATGCAGTGATTTTAATTATAGGATCATGTCTGTTTGCAATGCAGTGCTGCCTGAGGGCCCGAGGATCGCCAGCATCCAATACTGGTCTTTGACCCTGTCCCTTGTACACAGAGATTCTCCAGATTCTCTGAGTGTTTTGATGACATTATGCACTGTAGATGATGCAATATTCAAAGTCTTTGCAATTTTACATTGAGTAACATTATTTGGAAATTGCTCCACAAGTTGTAGACGCAGTTTTCTGAATGTCTACCCATATTTACTTCTGAGAGACTCTGCCTCACTGAGGTGCTCTTTTTATACTTAATCACATTACTGGCCTGTTGCCAGTTAAATTAGCAAGTTGCACCATGGTTCTCCAGCTGTTTCTTTTTTAGTACCACCTACTTTTCCTGCCTTTTGTTGCCCTTGTCCCAACTTTTTTGAGACGTGTTGCTGCCATCAAATTCAAGATGAGCTAGTATTTTTCACAAAACAGTAAAATGTCTCACTTTCAACATTTGATATGTTTTCTATGTTGGGACAGGACTATGTTTACCACTGCACAGCATCCCCTGCACAAAATACTGAACAAAACACTGTTTTGGAGATTTTTTTAATCAATGCATTGTTCTTTTATTTAGATTTTACTCAGCATCTCAACCTTTTTAGAACTGGGGTTGCAGTCAGTACTGCTCAACTCAAAGACTTTCGTGTGGTGGTTTAATTTGTTCTAGATATGACTGTTTGTGAGCCTCCTTGATTTCTCTTTATTTATATTTTCATTAGTTTGTGTATCAGCCAGCCAGTGAAAAGTAAATTGCAATTGATCATGAGCTGGATGAGCTGCTGCGTCACTGATGTTCTGGTTTCTGATTTTTTTTTCCTGCTGTTACATTGTTTCATTTAATGGTGGTGTCATAAGTATATTGTTTACTGTATCAATTGTGTATTTTATGTAATAGTTTGTTTTAATTGTGAGGGTCCTGCTCAGACACTGGAACTTTTCAGCACTGTGATAGAACATAATGCCTACGCTCCACTGCTGAAAATAGATCTGCTTGTCTTACCTAAAGCTCTGACGAGGCATAATTTGCATTATGGATATGTGGTTACTATGGCAACTTAGTCAAACACTAGGAACTTAAGTGAGAAGCTAAAGAGGGTTGTTACAAAGTTTCACGTGTGAAAGTGTGTGAGCTTTGCCATGTCGCCCTGTTGTTGAGGCCTAATGATCAAATCAAAACTCTGAGTGCACTTATCCATGCAGGCGAGGAGATTCTAAATGGCACAAAATGGGATGGATGGCACCTCAATAATTACCAATATCAAGGACAATTTTGCCTCTCCTCCATTTCACTGTGTGCACCTGTGATTTATGCAGCAGGTTTAGACTGAATGCTTCATCCGCATGAGTTGCTGCTGCTGTGCGAGACCGACACCACCGCAGCTGCTGAAGCCCACTTTGGAGACAATTATGACTGCTTTGACTGAATCGAGGCTCATAGAGACTGGAGCCGCATACTGATCGATGTCAGTGTCTGTATACTTCTCTGCCAACTGTTTCCTTCAGGAAATGCACATTCATCCATGCGGGTGTAGATGTCATGACAGATTGTGGCGCCTTAGGATGTCGTGGTGTTACAGCATTGATGTGATATTCAAAAATGAAAAATGTCCATATAAAATGCTAATAACTTTGTTTTGGACAACCTCAGACTAATTGATGCACAGTCATGGACATCATGACCACAGGTGCACCCACCTATGCAAAAGCAGGCACTACGTGAGTTAAGACGCTTACAGCTACAACTTGTGTTACTTTGTAGTTACTTTATACACACTATATATGTGGGTCTTTTTTATAATATATCAGATCTTTATGGACCCTTCTCCTGTTTTATTCATTTGACATCCTCTTTGTGCTTGTTTTGTCTTGTCACTTTTTTGTGGTTTTTTTTTAAGTTATGTTTATTCATTTTGGTTTCACGTATTATCCTTTTTTGTGTTTTTCTTTATGTTCATTTAATTTTGAGTATCCTTTTAGTTATAGGCGACTGTGGTTATTTAGTGTCTCTTACTGGCTGTTTTGTGTTTCATTATTTATTTTATGTCTGTTTCTGGTTGTTTTGTGTCTTTATGTGACTGTTTGGCATCAGATTTTGGTAATTTTTTGATGCCTTGTGGTTGTTTTGTGTCTGTGGTTATTTTGACTAATTTTAATTGTTTTGCATCTTTTTGGTTGTTTTGTGGTTGCTTAATGTATTTTTGGTTCTTTTGTATCTTTTTGTTGTTGCTTTTTTGTCTCTTTGTGGTTACTTTGTGTGTATTTGTGTTTGTTTTGTGTGTATTTATGTCTCTTTTTGATTGTTTTGCTTGTCTTTTTGTGATTATTTAAGCATTTTCCCGCTGGGATTAATAAAGTATTCTGATTGTTATTCTGATTATTTTGTTTCTCTTTTTGATTATTTTGTTTCTCTTTGTGGGTATTTAGTCTGTGATTTTTTTGTCATGCCTCTGCTGTAATTGTTTAATGTCTGTTTTTTATTTTGTGTCTCTTTAGTTATTTCATATATTCATGTATGTTCTTACTTAGTTTTTATTTGTATTTGTATTGTATTTTCTATTGTATTTTGTATTCTTTGTCTCATTTGTGATTGTTTTGTGTCTGACATGGTTTTTTATGTCTCTTTTTGATTATGTTGTGTCTCTGTTTACTTATTGTCTCTATTGTGATTGTTCTGTGCCTATTTTAATTATATTGCATCTCTTTGTAGGCAGTGGTTAGTACTGTTGCCTCACAGCAAGAGGGTCTGGGTTCAAATCTAACAGCCTACTAGTTTAAGCCCTCCTATGTGGAGTTTGCATATTCTCCCTGTGCCTGCATGGGTTCTCTCCAGGTGCTCTGGCTTCCTCCCACAGTCCAAAGACATGCAAAGGGAGTTAGGTTAACTGGCAATTTTAAATTGACCATAGATATGAATGTGTGCGTGAATGGTTGTTTGTCTCTCTGTGTTGGTTTTGCACCAGACTGGTGACTTATCCAGGGTGTATCCTGCTCTTCGCCCCATGACAGCTGGGGTGGGCTCCAGCACCCCTCATGACCCTGAACTGGATAAGAAGACAGCTGAAGCAGTTCTTTGTGGTTTTTTGTCTCTGGGGTTGTTCTGTGTCTCTTTGCAGTTGTTTTGTCGCATTTCTCGTGTTTCTTTGTAGTTGTGAGAGTGACTTTCTAATAAGAGTTGTTAATAGTTCAAACATCTAAGCCCTGTTAACATTCATATCCAGTACTTTGTTAAATCCATTTCTGGTTTGCCTTGCAACAAAATGTCCTCCTAAAAATTGAGCCATGGGGACAATGGATTCTTCATAATAGACAGAGGAGTAAAATGATAGAAGCCATTACAGCGAGATCAATCAAATCGATGCAGACAGAACAGGCTGCAGCAGGCAGATTACCTTGTCTCATAACAAATACTCCTGCTGATTGGCAGGGGTGGGAATAGACCTAATTTGATGAGAGTCAGCTCAGAACAACCCATCTGAAAATGCACGGACAGACTTATCTGGTCTATTCGTGTCTGTGCTAAATTAGTTTTTCAGTCATGGAGAGTCACACTTTGTCAGTCTTTGCTGCAGCAGTGCAGTCACACAAAGTAACCAAAAACTACCTGATCGTGTGTACTGTCTCCTTTGTGACTTGAATGATGTTTTTACATACTGATTAAACTGAATCATAGAGATGCATTAAATATTAACTTCAGGGTTTGTTTTATATTTTATGACACATTCATAAATGAGTAGCCAGTACTCTTAACAACTGAAGTGCTCTTTTACCAGCATTAATACACTCAGCAAGTACTTTATTAGGAACACCATACTGATACTAATGGTTCGGGCCTCCCTTTGCTGTCAAAACAGCCTCATTTCTTGGTGTCATGGATTAGAAAAGATGTAGGAAGCCTTCCTTTGAGATCGCTGGTTTGTCAGTTGCATAGTCATGCTGTGAATCTCCCTCTTCAACCACATCCCAAAGGGTTTTTTTTAATTGGTTTGAGGGCTGGTGACCAGGGAGGAACTCATCTCACTGTCATGTTCATGAAATCAGTTTGAGATTACTTTTCTTTGTGACTCTGTGTTTTATCAGACTGGAAGTAGTGACTGAAAGATGGTAAACTATGAAGTGTGGATTTGTCCTTCTGAGATGTGAGCACTTTCTGGGATCTAACAGGTCTATATAGAGCAGAATGAAGTATAAAGTGCAGAAAAGCCAAATGTAATATCCCCATGTAGGGTCCCATGGGACACATATGGTCAAATGGTCATATGACCATTTGTGTCAACCATGAAAACAGCTCTATGGAAGAGTTGAGCATGAGAGTCAGTAGGAGTTTGTGCTCTTAACTATTAACTATTTGTACGTTATCTGGTTTTTAACAAATAATTGTGTGCAAATTTAACAGTTAAAGGACTTTTAAGTTCAAAGTATTGGTATTGTTATCAGCAATACCTGTATTTACTTGGTATTGGATCAATACCAGATTTTGCACTATCGCACATCAGTGGCTACAGCTGCCTGTGTCAGGACACCTGTCAGGTAAAATGGCCACAGCCTCATTTCCAGTGTGGATGAGTTAAAAGAAAGATTCACCTGAAATGAGGTTATTGTTAATGAAAAAATGATTCATAGAGGAATTAAAAAGTTGTAAACATATTTATTTCTGCTGTAAAATCAGAGATTTTAACATGAAAATCAGAGAGTGACTCTCTTTTGGAGCCAGCCTCATGTGGCCACTAGAGGAACTGCAGCTTTTGGCTCCCCTGTGATTTCAAGCCGAGGGGTTCAAACAAGAGTTGCAGACTTTATTTCTGAGTTCTGATGTCCGCATCTGAGTTGGCCCTCTGTTTATGCTGTTCATACCAAACCTTACCCCACACTCTGTAGCTTCACCAGGAGCTTAATAAGCCAGTTTTGGTGAGCCTGTGCCCATTACACACTTATTTGATCAGCATAGTTGTAAAGATAGGCTCTCTGTCTCACTGCAGCCTTTCTGTTATCCAGTTCCACGTCTGACCTCTCTCATCAACAAAGACTTTCCATCCACACAGCTGCTCCTCATTGGATAATTTTTATTTTGCAAAGCTGATTATTATGTTGACAGCAGACGTGACTCTAGAAATGGCACCGTTTCTATTTTAACCAAACATTTATGGTGAACTGAAACCAAGAGGAACTCTTCATAATTCCAGTCAGTGAGTCACAGGACAAAAGGCTGTGAAAAGCCAATGATCTTGACTCATGATGTTTAAAATATCTCTGACTTAATGCACAGTAGAAACCCCCCACACACATCTGATGACTTGCTTTTCTGTAATCTATCTGTAGTTATATCTCTTGTTCCACTTTAAAATTGACCTTTGACTCTTAATTTTTTTATTTTTGGACTTGGATGTTTGATACTTTTTATGATTCACAGCTCAAATTAATTCTTTTCTATCCTGTAGTGGGCCTTGGGGTCACCCCTCAGGTTTTACTCTGTCTAAGAGAAGATATTTGACTCTGTAAATGGGGTAGCATGGTGGTGCAGTGGTTAGTACTGTTGCCTCACAGCAAGACGACTGTGGGTTCAGATCCACCAGCCAGCTGGGGCTCCACTGTGTGGGACTTGAATGTTCCCCCCCATGACTGTGTGGGCTCACTTCAAGCACCCTGGACTCCTTCTACAGTCCCAAGAAATGCATGTGATTAGGTTTATTGGCGATTCTAATTGTCCATAGGGGTGAATGGTTTTCTGTCTCTCTTTGTTCACCTTGCAACAGACTGGCAACCTGTCCAGGGTTTGCCCTGCCTCTTGACCTGTGGCAGCTGAGACCACTGCAACCCCAGATCAAATAAGTGGAAGAAAATGGATGGACTTTGTAAACATATGTCGCCACCATTATGTCTTCCACTGGTTAGTCACAATCCACTGAACAATTTTCCTGTCACCATCTTGGTATTTGGTGACTGGGGACACAGCACAAGCGTACGACAGACAGTCCAAATCACACCAAGCTTTATTCTACTTTTTATGCTCTAATGCTCTAGCAAGAAGAAACTGAGACCACAAACTCATCAGAAAAGTGATTACGGAGATCTTAGAGGAAGGGAGCCAAAGGTTAGGCTTGTTTTTGCAACCAAGGGAATCGCCCCCTTGATTGTTATTAGAAAAAATACACATTCAAGGCACTACCATCACCTTACCTAAGCTACTGTACAGGGCCTGTAGGTCAGAAATGGCCTGCCAGAGGTTCCAGTCTTGCCCACTGGATATCTCTGCCATGTGTTAAAGTTGAGGGGAAGGTACAGTTTTGGGGCCTTTTCACTTTATTTCTATGCACATAAATAAGACCTGTAATGGCCCTGTCACACCTTGACGATTTAACCAGCGTATGCCGACGTATGAAAAATTTGGAGAATATGCTGGTGTGCATCAAATAAGTTAAAATTTGTATAAATTAAGGACACGCTGAAGCACGCTTGTATACATCGGAGTACGGCGAGGTCACCAAAAAATTTTGTGTATGCACAAAATTTCTGACGTATGCCAGCGTATGGCTCCTACGTCCCACATACACGGTGGTGGTGGAGGTGTCGGCCACGGACGCAGCTAGGATGCCACTGACGATGTCAGAGAGGAGTTAGAACCTGCATCATCTCCATCACAGGGTGAGTGTGAGGGTGACGAGGATGTGGGTGATGATGGTTCCTCTATGCGTTCACTTCCACAGTCACGGCCAGGAGACTTCTTGGCAGTGTTCCCTGTTTTTCTTTGACATGACCGTAATGTTGTACTGCGACGGTGATGTTGATACTACAAATAGGCTACGACACACTATGCATGCGTTGTGAACGCCGGCAACACGCTAAACATTCTTTGGTATAAGTTACCTATAAGTTATCCAAATGTCGGCATACGCTGGCTACATCATCAAGGTGTGACAGGGCCATAAGCCAAGGACCCGTGCTGATGTGGTTCCTTGGGTTATTATAGAAACTTTTGTGTGTGGTATCACAGTAGACTGACAAAGTGAAAAAGATGAGGCATTTTGGCAAAATTCCTCTTATTTTTCTTGAGGATGTAATCATCTGATCGGTGATTAACTACATATGAGTGCTTTCAGGAAGTACTGCTGATGACCAACCATTTTATCCAAAAACAAACTGATCTTACGAGTAAGCGCTGCATTATTACTATATCTTAATCCTCTGCACTGTAAAAAAAAAAAAAATGTGTAGAAAAGCTGAAAATTACTGGGACATGTTCCATAAAGTTTACGGGCATTTCCATCAGGGATAAAAATAGAAAGTTCTGTAGATGTACAGTATATCTTCTGTGTCGTTAATGGACATTTCAGTCCACTTTAACATGAAAAAAAATCAGATTTTCACAGTATATCCTCTGATAGTACTTCATTTCATTGTAAAACAGTTAGGTCTTTAAATATACTGCATATCCTGAATACAGTTCGCTGGCAGTTCTATAAACCCTTGAGTGTAAATTTCTACACATTTACTTCACATCTTCTACATCATAACGTCTTTATCACTGATATTTCTCTATCAGACTTGTACACAGCACCCCACTGTTGTCCAAAAGTTGGGAGAAATTGACCAAATGCACTTTATTTTGACTCGTACATCATACGGCTGCAGGAAATCAGTGAGGCACCAAGTCAGCTGCTGAAATTGCCTGTCTCCTTCTGTTTCCTCCTGTTTAAGCTGAGTCGGCAGCTGGTTGAGGAAATTGCTTTCTTTCTTTTATTTTTTTTTTTAAAGAACCGAATGTTCATGTCAGACATGTCAGTCTTTAAAAAAACTGATGCCTCGGGACTGTCTGGACTGAAGAAGTCAGAAAGTACTGACGCAGTAATTTATATATTATACAAGCACAATAACAAGAGTCTCTGGTATTTAGAAATGTTAAGTCCCACTAGGTGGGGCCTCGTATTTAAAAATGAAAGATCTGTTCTGTTCGAGTGCTTCCTTCCTGCAGATGAAGACACTTCATCTCTTGGGTGCTGCTGTGATAATGTGGCACTAGGCAGCAGTTGAAAGTGCATTTACTCAGCAGGGTCCTGAAACTAAACTTTTACTTTTAGGTACTTGTGAGGCAAATATTTTGCAAATGTAGCACTTTATTAGGAACACCTCTGTACTCTTATGCAATCCAGTAACACAGCCCTGCCTACTTCTACTTTTTACCAGAGAGGTGATGTTTATAACGGCGGTGGTGATGGTGTACTGGAGCGCTCCATGCTGAAAATTGTTCCCAGTATTCAGATCCCCTAATGTATTTTATTTTTGACAAAATAATTTCAAACAAAACACAGAATTGTTTATAAAATGAGATGCGTATGAATTAAACTTCCCAATATCACATTAAAGTGCCGTCACAGCACAGAAATCATCCAATAGCCAGAGCCAATAGCCCCCACCATCGCCTGATCCTATTGGCTCACTAAAGCATACCCTGCTTTATACTCCTTAAACGGGACTATAATTAGAAAAGTAAATGAGACGCTGTTTGAGATATGACTTGAAACTGATCATGAAAATGTTTACAGAGGTCATGCATCAAGCGAGCAGTGGGTTTTGCAACCAAGAGAGTGAGCACAAAGTTATTGCCAAACTATTTGAAGTCCATCTTTCTACAGTGAGAAAGATTATTCATGAGGGTGTACTTTCTTCTTTACTCAGCTCGATGTTTCTGTTCATTCTACCACCACCATCGTGAGTTAAATCATCAATGAAGATAATCAGGCCTGTCCCAAAAGTAGCCATGCAAGCCCAAGCCATGACACAGCCTCCCCCATGCTTCACTGATGAGCTTGTCCATTTCAGATCATAAGAAAATCCCTTCTTTCTCCATACTTTGGCCTTTCTATTACTTCATTACAGGTTCTTCTTTGTCTCATCAGTCTATAGAACTTTGTTCCTGTCATGGCCATCACTGTCCCTCCCTTTTGTCCCTGCCTCCTTGTTCTCTCTCTCCCTTTTCTCACTCCTTTTCTCTCTGCTGCAGGTGTGTTAATGAAGCTGGAGCTCTGGTTGTTTGGTTTCTCACCATCCTCATCACCACAAAACTTAAGGACGGGATCTTCCACTACACCTTTGCCAGATCAATGTGCTACTTACAGTGGTAACATCAGGGTCACTTATGCTATGTTCCCCCTGCAGGTAAAAGTAACTCGAATCCAATATTTTTGCCCATATGTGACCCATGTCTGATTTGTCTATGACAGTCTGAAGAACCCAGATCAGATTTTTTCCAACTGGATTCAGGCCTCTTCCATATGTGGTTCTAAATCAGATACATATCCAATTTTTTTTTCAAAGCACCCTCTGCCTGAACGGTCATGCTGCATTTCATCCAACTTTTCCATTATTGAAGTGAGACAGACGTCATAATTCTGCGTGGGAGGCGACGAGATCAAATCTCTGTTGATCACTGTTTTGCTCACATGCTTATGTGCAGCATCCATATTTACTTCTGTAAACACAGCATGCTGTGTGTGACGCCATGCTTTCTTCTGTGCATGCGTGTCACTTCAGGGCCAGAGACTGTTCACACTGGAGTCTGATGGCGGTCAAATTTAATTTATAATATGAACAACGATACAAAAAATTGGATCTGTTGGAATTGTTAGAGTTTCTATATATTATTTCCTGTGTTTACCAAGTTTAACAAATTCTTTTATCCTCTTTCCAGTGTATTTCTTAGTGCGCCGCCCCTGCCTCGCTCCCTAGGACCCGGTGGAAGCTTTGTGCTAGCTTTTTGAAATGCCTGCCGCTCAGCCTCTCTCTGGACCCCTTTGACTCACTCAGCAGAAGTGCAACCCACTCACCTGCAAAACTCACTCAATGACAACTGCACTCTCTCCACTCATGCACCCATTACTTACCTACTCACCCATGCTAGGAACAATTGGAACAACACTGCCAACATACCTGCTACTTACCGCTCACTCACCTGTAGAAACAACCGAACTTTAATCTACCTGCCTGCCTGCTCCTCAGGAACTACTTTGCTGACAAATATTCACACAGTTTGACTTGCCTGCACTGTAAATAAATCCTTTAAAACTTCCCTGTTGTCTCTGTCTGCATTTGGGTCCCCCTGTTCTTGTGTAAACAAACTGTTGTGGCTCATCTCTGTACTTTTTGCAAATTCCAATCTGGCGTTTGGATTTTTTTCTGCTAATAAATGGTTTGCATCTTACAGTATGGCCTTTTTGCTGCTGTTCTAGAATAGCAGACTGTGATGTCGCCACGCTTGGAGGTTGTCCTTGGAAGACCAGTTCAGTGCCTGTTGCTCCGGTGGCTTCCTTCTTTTTCAGGACATTCTGACTTTTGGTGCTGGCTGTCACGGTGTGGCATCATGTGAGGTGATTGGACCCAATATGCAGACCCCAGGTAGCAGACAGAGTAAACTCAAGAAATAGGCTTTATTTTGCCACCTCACTCAGAATAACAAAATCCAAAATATGAATCCACAGCAGGGTGAAAACAGAAGCCAAAAACTCAGGGAATCCTCACATGCGGAGAGGAACATTGATGACACAACACTGAACTGAAGAGAGACAGAGTATAAAAAGACACAGACTAACGAGCAAACGAGAAACAGGAGGGAGAGGAACACAGGTGGCAACAATCAGGGGCAGGAAGTAAAAAACACAATGCACAAGACCCAACAGGCTTCAAAATAAAACAGAAACAGAAAACAAGACAGAACATGACATAATAGCAAACTTGACGTCAGACAGGAATACATCAGGGAAAATACTAGGGAACTGGAAAGCAACAGGAGGCTCAACGAGTACTACTAAACAGAAATGCAATAATGGAAATAAAACAAAGCAGGGCTCAACTAGAATAGAGAAATAAACAAAGGAAGCAAATACAGATACAAAAGGCCCTGAGGAACAAAGAAACTAAAAGAGCAAGAAGAAACTTCAAAATATACAAAATCAAACTGCAAAAAAGCAACACCATGACAGATTGTTTAATACAATATTGGAGAATGAGAGAATACCTGAGGAATGGAGAAGAAGTGCACTGGTACACTGAGAGGAACTGTGG
>VUQH01055123.1:0-21121 GCA_015106775.1 Etroplus canarensis | reverse complement strand
GGTGGCAGAGCTGAAGATGTTGAGATGTTGACTGGGAGTGACCAGGATGGACAGGATTAAAAATGAGTCCATCATAGGGACAGCTCAGGCTGAGATGGTTTGGACATGTTCAGAGGAGGGATAGTGGACGTATTGGACAAAGGATGTTGAAGATGGAGCTGCCAGGCAGGAGGAGAAGAGGAAAACCACAGAGAAGGTTGATGGATGTGGTGAAGGAGGACATGCAGAGGGAAGAGGATGCAGGGATAGGGTGAGATGGAGGCAGATGATTCGCTGTGGCGACCCCTAACAGGAGCAGCCGAAAGAAGAAGCAGAAGAAGACACCATGTATTTATGTACATATAAAAGGCCTGCATGGCTCTTGCATGACCTGATCAGGGCCTTTTATCTGTTGGCTCTCATTAGATCTTAGTCAGCAGATATGCTGGCTCTGACCCAGTTGCTCTGCTGTAGAGATTTTACACTTTATCACCACAGATTTGGAGAAGCTTCACCAGACTCTGTAGGTATAAACCCACAGAGGAGGCCAGCTCTTGGTCCAAATCTGATGGTACTGCTGGATCTTACAGGATAAAGATCTTTAGATGTCTGAGACAAATATAACTTCAGCGTTTTTTATGGACCACAGTCTGAGTCCACATAAAGACACAGAGATAAACTGAATCTGGATCTGATCCAGCTTTTAAAGCACTCAGTGATGGACAGGAGGAAACATCAGCTGGTTTCTACACTCTGTTTCAGGTTCTGGTTGAGGATCCGGGTCAAGTTCTGATTCAGGGTCAGTTTAAGATTCTGGTTCAGGTACTGGTTCCGGTTCAGGTTCTGTTTCAGTGTCAGTGTGTGCTGTGTGCTGTGTGCTCAGTAATCTGCTGAGCTGCAGCAGTGTGCAGAGGGGAAGCAGAAGTGTTGCGGGCGTTTGGTGATTTCTCACCATCTGTACTTCTGTCTTTGTGGTGACATCATAGCGAGACTGGTTTTAGACCACCGCCCCCTCTGAGCATGGTTCTCACAGAGATATAGAAAAATCCTCACCCGCACTTCCTCTTCCTGCCCCTCCCAGAAAACAGGAAGCAGAAGTTCAGCTAGCAGAAGAGACGCCGTCAGGCGGGGTTTAACGCTTCTGATGAATCTGATATTTAAGCCCCGCCCCCTCAGCTGTTATTGGTCCTTCAGATCTGAACCTGTAACAGTTCGATGAAGAAGTTTGTGAAATTTTTCTGTGAATTTTTAGATCTGAGTCTGAGTTACAGAAAATCTGATTAATCTCACAGCCCGTCTGAACCGAGCTGTCCGCTTTTTATTGGTGGGATTGTTGCAATGCAAACAATCACACTGTTGTTCTGCTAAACAGTTTATTATTATTATTATTATTATTATCCTTTCTCAGAGCATGTCTCCTTCCGCAGAATGTGGACGATGATTTTTACTTTTTGTAGGGCGCATGTTTTATAGTTTTTGTGTTACTTAAGAAAATGTTTCAGAAGTGTACCTAATCAAGTGGCCAGTCAGACCTTTGAGCTTTTCCTCTGACACCGGCCACTTGATTAGGTACGCCTGTTTAACAGCACTTCAGACGGCAGCAGCAGCAACCCCGCCATGCCTTCTCTAGAAATATCATCGTCTAGTTTCTGTAGCAGCAATTCACAGCAACAGTCACCTCAGACAACTTCACAGTGTTAGAGAGGAAACCCCCAACAATCAGATCATACCTAATGAGCAACACGTGGTGACTGTGGGAAGGAAGAACTCCCTTTTAACAGGAAGAGACCGCCAACAGAACCAGGCTCAGGGAGGGGCAGCCATCTGAGGAGCATAGAGAGACGAGGACAACACTGACTGCAGGAGAGAGAAGAATTTCATGAGATGAGGAGCGGCAAATAAAGGCTCAGTGCATCATGGGAAGTCCCCCAGCAGCCTATCACAGCATAACTAAGAGATGATTCAGGGTCACCTGATCCGGCTTTATCAAAAAGGAAAGTCTAAGGCCTGATTGTAAATGCAGAGAGGGTGTTTGTCACCGAGCTCCTGAGTTTAGTCGCATACGTTGGGCTGTCCACGTATATCTACTGACTCTTGTTAGTTATTTTTAGCTGCTAGTGTGAGAACATCCCTGTGTGGGGACTGAAGCTGGTGGTGCTCCTCCCTGCGGTCTGAGCCATTTTTATCATGGTGAGGCGTCCGTCCCTCCACATTTCACAACAGTCACTTGCCCTCCTGGAGCGTTGGTCAAATTTTAGTGAAACTTGCACACAGTGATCCCCTGATGGGTCTTCATCCAAACTGTGCTCAAGGTCATATTTGTTGTTTTATGGGCACTTTTCTATCTTTGTCTGTAATGATCAGAAACTGGGTTTGTTCATGTGACCCACTGCAGCTAAATGGACCTTCTGCTGCTTCCTTGTATTCTCCCCAAGGGGTCAGATTAATCTGCATTGGTAATTTGGCAGAGGTTCTACACCGGATGCCCTTCCTGATGCAGCCCTCCATGGTGAGAGGGCTGCTGTGTAGAATATAAATAAAGGCACAATGAAATGATCTGTAAATCTCTTAAATCAATATTTATTTCACAAAGAACAGAGAAAACATATCAAATGTTAAAGTGAGATATTTTACTGTTTGATGAAAAAAAATACTACATCATCATGAATCTGATGGCAGCAACATGTCTCCAGAAAGTTGGACAGGGCAACAAAAGGCTGGAAAAAGAAACAGCTGGAGGAGCATGTGGCAACTAATGAAGCAACAGGTCGGTAATGTGGTTGGGTATAAAAAGAATCCTGCATCTCTGATGGTATGTTGTGCCTATATTACTGGCAGCCTGCACATCTGGAAAGGCACCATTAATGCTGGAAGGTATACACAGGTTTTAGTGGTTTGCGCGTTCGCCTTTGAAGCGAAATGTCCCTGGTTCGATTCCAGGTGGGGACGCAAGCCCCTCTCACCATGGAGGGTTGCGTCAGGAAGGGCATCTGGCATAAAACCTCTGCCAAATTACCGATGCGGATTAATCCGCTGTGGCGACCACTTGGTGGAGAATACAAGGGAGCAGCCGGAAGGTACATATAGAGCAACATGTGCTCCCCTTCATACCACGTCTTGCATATTTCAGCAAGACAATGCTGAACCACATACTGCAGATATTCCAACAACAGCTACAGTTGATATGTTTTCTAAGTTCTTTTGTGAATCAAATATTGGTTGTGGGCTTTGCAGATCATTGCGTTGTTTTTGTTTAGATTTCGTACAGCGTCCCAACATTTTTTTTTTTTTAAATTTTACTATACTTTATTAATCCCCAGGGGGGAAATTACGATTGCCAACACTTCTACACATGCAGTGAGGGAGGTTGACATAAAGGCTGCCATTTCAGGAGCCAGCACACACGAGACACATCACACCAATCATTGGGACACAGCTCAATAACTGCAGATGCCCAAAATTCCTCTGGCATTAACCTCAGTACAAAAAGACTGTCCACCAGGAGCTTCATGGCATGACTTTCCATGGTCAAGCAGCTGAATGCAAGCTTTACATCATCAAGCACAATGACAAGCATCAGCGGGAGTGATGTAAAGCATACCATCACTAGACTCTGCAGCAGTAGAAATGTGTTCTTTTACTATCTGGCAGTCTGAAGGATGAGTCTGCGTTTGACTAATGCCCAACTGCATTGTACCAACAGTACAACAGGGTTGGCCTGGGTCCTGTCCATCCATCCATCCATCCATCCATTTTTTGCTTCCTCCCCAGGTCTGGGTCATGGGGGCAGCAATCTAAGTAAAGCTGGCCAGACCTCCCTCTCCCCGGCCACCAACTATTCCAGGGAGACACCAAGGCATTCCCAAACCAAGAGATATAATCTCCCTAGCATGTCTGGAGTCTACCCTGAGACCTCCTCCCAGCAGGACCTGCCTGAAACACTTTACCCAGGAGGTATCCAGGAGGCATCTTTATCAGATGCCCGAATCACCTCAACTGGCTACTTTCAATGGGGAGGAATAGCAACTCTATTCTGAGCCCGTCCTGAAAGACTGAGCTCCTTAACTCTAAGCGTGAGCCCAGACACCCTTTGGAGGTAGATCATTCGGTCACTACCTCCTCAGTTCCAGTGCAATTAGACTTTAATGCCTCAGCTTACCAAGACATTTTGGACAACTCTATGCTTCCAATATTATGGGTACAATTTGGGGAAGGCCCTTTTCGCTTCCTGCATAACTGTAGAACAGTGTGTTAGAATTGGCCTTGGTTTTGGACATCAGGTATCCTTATTCTGAGGTTTTCACACTGAACTCACTTTGTACTTCTCATTGAGCTCACTGTGCGTAAAATATGTCCTTGTAGGTTCCCGAACTATAAGATAACATGACCAGTTAGAATTGATTTGTATACCCGGAGATAGATGGAAACGCTCTATTTTATCTTCTCTCTTTTAATCAGTTGGGTCTGTTGCATTAGATACGTGCCCAAAACAACAATCATACGTGTTGCTTATCACATTCCAAGCACAAAGACATGGACAGTGGTTGGCCTGTCCACATCAACAATAGGTGGCCTGCAGAAAAAACTGCAATAATATATTGCGCGTTAAGTATTGCAATAATTTGGTATGGTGGGGTCTCTGGTGAGTCCTACCACTACTGTCCACCTGAGACGACTGGTCAAGAATGGAAAATGTAATGTTTAGAGCAGGAAGGATCAGCGGACATTACTCCAAACTATGGTGTTTAATATGAGCAGCCACTAATTTAACAGTAAATATATGGAGGTCCCCTTTTAGATTAAAAGCTCATTCTTGCCGCTGACAGATCTTTCAAAAGTGAGCCTGGAAACTGAAGCTCTAGCTATGTAGTGTGAGTTGCTACATTAATTGCTGTATCCTTCAGCTACTATGTGGTAAACATGGAGGGTCCGAGCCACGGCTGCCCTGCTCGTATGAACTGCAGCTGAACTGATTCTGACAACTTGCCACACACAGTGATCTGGCAACACTATAGAACTGAGACCAAGCGCAACCATAAAGCACAGACCGGCAGGAGCAGTGGGATTTTAATGGTTCAGAATCACAAAACGAAACCCAAAAATGCATCAAACAAACACAAACTAGTTCCCCGTTTAGTATGAGATGCTCATGTTTCTCCCAACGCCATTTTGCATAAGTCAGTTTAATCTAGCACTCATACATAAGCTAATAATCATGAAGGACAGGCTCTCGCTATGTTCTCTACGGACATCATGGATGTTCTTATAGATCTGGTCAACACAGTACAATCAGAGGCCGTCACATCTCTCTCACATTTGAAGAGGAAGCTGTTAGGGTTACCGAAGAAAATCACAACAAAGTCACCCAGGAATCAGGATTAAGGATTTTGGTCTCTGTATGGGGCAGGCCCAGCCCAAGGAGATAAAGGTGAATCATTTTCAGAGATCGGGGCTCATTCTGGCTGAGTTCCTGCAGTAGCTCTGACACTCTGAGCCCAGCGCAGCTATACTTTTACCTGTGACCTTAATAAATACTTTGTATGTGAACGTTAGATTCCTCCGGTTTGTTCTTGGGCTTCCAGTAAAAATATCGGGGCTAGCAAGTGCACAAAGCAAAGTCCATAAAGGATTTTTTTTTTATGAGTTTGGTGTGGAAGAACTTGGCTGGCCTGCACAGAGCCCTGACTTAGACCCCATCAAACACCTCTGGGATGATCTAGAACAGAGATGGTAAGCCAGGCCCTCACATCCAACATCAGTGTCTGACCTCACAAATGTCCTTGTAAATGAAAGGGCAAAAAATTCTGTAGACACACTCCAAAATCTTATAGAAAGCCTTCCCAGAAGAGTGGAAGCTGTTACATCTGCAAAGGGGGGCCAACTCCATTTTAATGCCTATGGATTTTGAGTCGAATATTATAAAATCTTCCGTAGGTGTAATGTCCTAATACTTTTGTCCATAGACATAGTCTAAGCATTTGATTATATAACTCTTTGTTAAAAATCTCTCTTCCAAATAGGCCTGATGTCTTGGTATATATAGTATGTATTATACTTGATGTAATATGCAGAAGGATATTTTTTTGACAACCACCTTTTATTCTTCATTAAGCACAAGGATTTGGTCAAGGTTATCTCATAATCTCTTTGACTGTCATCATTTTTAGAGTTAGAACCCAAATGAAGGACATAAGCAGACTGAGTAACAAAAGGTGAGCCATTTTATAAAGCTGATGATAAACTTGAAACATTAACAAAGTCCAGAAGGCAAAAACTGAACCAAAAGTCAAACAGACACTGAGCACAGACAACTAGGGAGTTTAATAGACAGTCTGACAAGGACAAAAAAGGAGACAAGCCTATTTATACACTGAAGGTGGAACAAGAAACAGAAGGGAGACGTGTTACAGGTGAAGAAAATCAGGACAATCACAAAGAAGGAAGTAAAAAATGACACAAGACATGAAAGAAATGCAACTTTCAAAATAAAACGGGAAATTGAAAAACTCTAAACACACAAGCCCCTCACCAGAAATGACACAGACAGTGGAACACTGGACGGCAATGGCATAACCACACACAGACAAGACAGTAAGGAAATGATAGAGAAACACTGAGGGAGTGCAAACACACAGGAAATAATATCAGTAATATCAAAGTAGGAATCAAAATTAAACCCACGTAGGAATCAAAACTTCAAACTCATGAAGACAGAAAAATCTAATCTGAAACAACTCGGCTATATTAACTAAGGATTCAAAGCTCCCGGACAAAATCCTTGGACCAAAACAAGTAAACCTTCATTATAAGAAAAAGCAGCATGAAGTCCATTCTCTTCCATGGTTGCACACTTTCCACATGACAAGTCAGCCTTATTTGTTCTATCATTAATAACAGCCACAACAGCATAGCATAAATGTATATCATATTTAAATATGGTCATGGAGACACTTAGTGTGTTGTGAGAACTACCACAAAGGTGTTTTTTGTACTTTGGCAGGTGTCTGTGTGTCCCTTAAGGGCCAGATTTATTAATATTGTGTGCCAGTGTAAAATCTTCTTTTCATGTTAAAAAGCCACTATCCTGGTAGAGAAACAGTGTCAATTTTGCAATTGAAAGCGGTGGGCACAAGTATTTTTGCAGCAGGCCTGACTGCATATGTACAGTACTTGAAGCAATTTCCCTTTCAGAGCACAAAATCTAGGGAGGATAGTATATCACTAATACAGATGTGATGTATTTAGATTTGCGGCATGCAGTTTACTACAAATTGTTATAATTTTAATGACAGAGAAAAACATTTCTTATTTTCCACCCAATGTGGTTGTGATAGTTACAACTGGGAGTGTTTTCAGAATGAGTACACAATTGGCACAGGTGGTGTCAGGGTTCAGGACAGAATGTGGACCCAAAGTGCAGAAATCCAAGACCCGACATGGAGAAGAGAACGAAAAGTCAACTTTCTTAAATGCTGATTAAAAGTCCATCAAAGTTAATAAAGTCCAAGGAGTACAAAACCAAGGCATGAAGCTTGGGGGGAAGTCAAAACATGACATTACATAAGAAACAACTAACAGAACAGATGACATGACACTGAACAAAGGACAGGCAGGGGTATACATACACAACACTTATAGCAAACAAGAAATTGGAGGGAGAGGAGCACAGGTGGCAACAATCAGAGACAGAAAGCAAAACTGAAAATAATGCACGGTACATAACTGGTTACCAAAATAAAACAGGAAATGAGAAACATAGACATAAGCCTGAACTTGACAAAAGACAAGAACACAACAGGAGATATATCGAGAATTAATAAACTAAACATACGTAGGACTAAAACTGGGGTTCAAACATAAACAGAGAATAGCAATAAACAAAAACCAGAATACAAAAAAACCCATGACCACGACAGGTGGATAGGTCAAATCTCTGAGCTCAGAGCAAAAAGTTTCATTCTATGTAGTAACTCTTCGCAGAGTCCTCGCTCTGAATGTTTAGAGCTGAATTCCTCATATACTTGCTGTATTTTTGTCAAAATGCAGCAATTAATGGGACCCGCACATGTCTGTGTGTGTTCGATTGATGTTTGAATGTTAGATGCAACACTGACTTTAAGAAATACTTGCAGCCTCACACAGCCTGCAAAGTGAGAAAGTGTGATTGCCCACATTTATGCACATGGCACAGCAATAGTAACTTCATTAACACGGGATCTAGAAAGCACCTTCAGCTGCTCCCTTGTATTTCCCCAAGGGGTCAGGAGATTAATCCACATCGGTAATTATATCCTCAAAAAGTGGGGATATGATTGAATCAGCGCCTCTGCTGCCGCAAATCCTTGTTATCGCAATAGTGCTAAAACTATTTGACACAGGATTTTGAATTTTGGCACAGTGATAAACCACCATGAATCTGGAACTGATTAGATTTTCAACCATTTTGAAATAAAGATTTGTCTTGGGGTGGTGTTTTCTGTAAATTTTTTAGAATATTTTAATGATATCTCTGTGACTATTAGAACAATCTAGACTAAACAAAATCCAAATTGACAGGGGGACTGTGTACTTTTATGGTGACACTATTCTACCACTGTCACCACAAATCCTTCATGCAAGCATGATAATGCAAAAACTATTTGATGCAAGATTTTGAAGTTTGACACAGTGACTGACCTCCATGAGATATGGAACTGATTAGATTTTCAGTTTTTTTGAAAATACAGATTGGCAACCTGGTGGTGTTTTTCCTAAATTTTATATTATTCGTACCTTTCAGCTGCTCCCTTGAATTCTCCACCAAGGGGTCGCCACAGCTGATTAATCCACATTGGTAATTTGGCAGAGGTTTAAATATTTATCATCATGTCGTGTCTGCCACCATTGCCATGTGCTAGTGCTGCTGCTAAAATCACTTTTTTTTAAAAATGCACATTTTTTGCCCTATGTCTGTGAGCTTCATGAAACGAAAACCAAACTGATCACAGGATACAACACACCAAGTTGTGTTGTATGAAAAATAATTTTTATTTTCTTCCACACATCACACAAGTCAGTTTTAACACAGAAATTTCAAGTTTTTACAGTAGAATAGTTTAAAATATTGCAGCCCTTCTCTGAATGAGTCCTGTGCTCCAGCTGAGCAGTCAGATTAATCCAGAGAAGGGCTGTCTCAATCTACCAGACCACACACAGTCCCCCAGCAATTTCTAAAAGAAAAGTCTTCTCATTAAAAAAAGACCTGAATTCCCATGCTGAGTGTGTGTGTATTCATATATACAGTTGAAACTAGAAGTTTACATACACTGTGTAAAAAGACAAACATTTTTTCTTCACTGTCTGAAATTAAATCAGACTAAACTTCTCCTGTTTTAGTTCAGTTAGGATTGCCAAAATTATTTCTATTTGCTAAATCTTGTAATAATGAGAGAGAGAATATTTTAGAGAGACATTTAATAATTTCTTAGAAGTCAGAAGTTTACATACGCAAAGATTACTATGTCTTTAAAGAATGTGGGAAAGCCCAGATGATGATGACATGGCTCTGGAAGCTTCTGATAGGTTAACTGACAACATCTGAGTTAACTGGAGGCACACCTGTGCATGTGCATGCATCACCAATAGAACTTTCCACTCTCATTGGTGCATTTTCACAGTTGCAGCACCCTGTTAATTTGCCTCACATAGCAAATTTGGCCCTAAGTCTGGGCATATTTTGTCTACAGCTGTCTATAACAGCACTTTAACAATTTAAGAGAGTTACAGTCAGAAAATATTACAGTTGCATGGATGAGATCAAAATGAAGGCAAAGTTGAAGGATGGGTGTGGTGTGATCCTTATGTATTGAGTATTCATGCAGTACTGTAATATTCATACACTTACAGGTCAGAACATCATTATGTTGACATGCATGGAAGCAGGTGTGATAAAGGATAGTTCACCTCTGGGATTTTACACAAGGAGCCAGTTATCAAACTTATGAGGGCTATTGTTTTTGACCCAAAACATTTCTCCCTCAAATTTTTTAATCCACTTTTTCTTTTACAGTATATGCAGTTTTTCTACATGCAGTACAAATCCAGTGAGCACGCAAACTTGTGCTAGAAGAAAGGCGTAACTTCCGGTGCTGAAAAATGAATCCAAGTGGGAAAAACTGTGGTTCCGCTAGGTGCCAAACGGAAGTTAGTCCCTGTTGACTCCCATGTTAAAATGGCCAACTCTAAAGCATTAATTTACAGCGTGGAACCAAATAAAAATACTCATACTAGATACTGGAGTTAGGTCGATTTGAGTGATAAGGTCTGAAAAAGGCAGCAAGAGCTGGTTGGAGTCAGCTAGTCCTCTCATATACTCCCTAGAGTCATTAAACTTGACCTCCTCATTGTGTGTGTGCTATTAGAGCTTTTTGAAGCTTTTTATCTGACTAATATTGTGGTTTATTTTGAGGTACAGCCTGTCTAATACGTTTGTGTTTTTGTTTTTGATGAGTGAAATTTTACAGTTTTGTCAGTCTATTTACTTAGCATTATTTAGCTGATATGTGTGTCTGTGTGTTAACACCCACAGAGTTTATGAATGCAACTTGTGAACCAAGCTAACTAGCTTTAATAGACAACTTATCACTCCACCCTTTCATCACCCTTTCATCCATAAAAGGTACTACTGGCTCCAAAACATTCAACGTTCAAAATGCAGAGTTCCAGACCAGTGGGTGACATCACAATGGCTACAGTCATCCTCTATACAGTCTATGTCCAGATGTCAAATGAGACCCAAATGTCTCAAACAGATATTTGGGCCTCATGTGATATATTGCCATGGGACATTTGGGTAGCCAGCAGACATTTGGGGTGCCACTGCACGCTGGTAAGGTGCTCACCTTAACAGTGTGCAATGGCACTCCAAGTCTAAACTTTTTTCCCAGCCAGCAAGGCATATTATACAACATCTGAGCTAAATGTAACAAAGCAAATGTCCTTAAGTTGGTTATTTGTCTCTATAAATATATAACTAGTAATTCATGTTTACCGAAGTTATACTGCAGAATTTTTTAAGATTTATCTAACACAGAGACATGACCTCAGGTAAACAGAGGCCCCTGTTTTCAGTGGCTGATGCAGACCATAAAAAATCACATCAAAGGCATCATTTGAATGTGTTTATATTTCTAGCCACATATTCCAACTGGTCTCTTGATCTCCAAAGCAAGCAAGAACAGCATCGTTTGATTGAATACAAAGCAATGCATCACTACTGAAATTGAAATGAAACTATTGACCAAGTTTTTTTTTTTATTTGTTAAATGTAAAAAGACTAAAACATTAGGTATTTATAGTTCTTAGACCTATATATGTAGAACAGCAGAGCAAAATGCTTTTGTATGATCATTCTCATGATTAAACTGTAGTTATAGGATGACATCAGCTAATAACTACACATAACAGGCTACCCCAAGTCTAGAAATTGAACAGCTGATTTGCATAGCTTCATATCTTACAGAGTCAATATGTAATACCACATTGGAAAAATAATGTTTGAAAAAATTAACTTGAAACTGTGATAAGAGTGATTCAATTGTGTTCCAGAAGAAATTTAGAAGCACTTTTCCCAGCATTTCTGACAAGTCCAGGATTACAGTTATTGTCTATATAAACAATGACAGTGATGATTCACTTATAAACATATTTTGAAGGTATCAGTCACACGCATGTGATATGCTACTCGATGCATTCATTGATCAAAAGGTAAACTGTCATTATTGCAAACATTTGTAAGTGTTCTGTCTGCCTATCAATCAAGAACAATTACAGTTCTGACACACAGCATTGCTCTGTTTGGATTTTTTTGTGACTTGGCTGCATTATGTAGCTTATATTCTCTGTTATATGAGTTGCAGTTGCCTGTGTTTTAATCAGTGTTGGAAGAAGTGATTAGATCTTTTGCTTAAGTAACCGCTAAAATACAGCAATGTAAAATGGTCCTATTCCAAGTAAGGGTGTTGTAAATCACAATCAGAATATGTCATTATTCCCAGGGGGAAATTGCTTACCTTACAGACACTCCGTTAAGTATACGTAAATATGTAATATGTCAGAAAACTTCTGGAGGTGGCAAGTCTCTGTGCAGTAGTTAAAGTACGGGGTGTAGAGGGTGAAGAGAAAGGAAGAGAGAACGGTCCCCTGTGGAGCTCCAGTGTTACTGACCACACTGTCTGACACGCAGGGCTGTAGACGCACATGCTGTGGTCTGCCAGTCAGGTAGTCAGTGATCCAGGCCATATAAGTAAATACACATTAGCTTCAAAATATAGTTAAAATATTAGAGTGAAAGGACTGGTTTCATCCCTCTGATGTATATCTTATTGTATATGATGTCATTACATTCTTAATCTGAAGCATCATTGTGTAAAGAACATGGTATTGTTGTAGGTGCTGGTGATGAAGCTAGTATGAACTGCTTTATATGCAGTTATATACAGGGACTCCAGACAAATCTGAAATGCCATTAGATAGTTAATGAGGGAAGAAAAAAAAGTTTTGTTACATCCTCTTTCAGTTTCCTTAAATCTTATTTTGGGTGAGATTTTGGATCATCTGAAATTTTACTGAAACAGGAAAAGGAAAAATTATTATATCATTGAAGTAACAACTCACAGTCATCTAAAAGATAACCCTGAGTACACATCGCTCTTTGAACTAAAACCCTGGTTTGAGTTTTACAATCTTTTTGGACGATCCATTTTTAAAATGTTTTTATCTTAAAAGGAGTGATTTAAGCTATCATAGATGTGCTGCAGTACAAAGTTTATGTTTATATGTTTGTCTGCATAATAGTGTGTGTGGACCTTTTGTCTGCTCCCTTGTATTCTCCACCAAGGGTTCTCCCCAGCAGATTAATCCGCATTGGTAATTTGGCAGAGGTTTTAAGCCAGATGCCCTTCCTGACGCAACAATCCATGGTAAGAGGGGCTTGTGTCCCCACCTGGAATCAAACCAGGGACCTTTTGCTTGTAAGGCGACTGTGCAAACCACTATGCTACTAGGGACACCAGATAATGGTAAGCATAGCATAGCATAAAATAGAAATATTGAAGTAAAGCGCTTGAAAACCGTACTTACATATGGTAATTCACTAAATGCATTTAGGTGCTTTCCACCATTTATTTGAACTGTATAACCAGTGGCCAGTTGCCTGTTTGCATCCACAGAAGCAGGAATATAAGGCAGTAAAGGGCCAGGAAACCTCTGAATCCAGGGATGGTACCAAATTGAGGAAGACCTTGACAGGTGAAGCCAGGGGTTAGGGGTGAGGGCTGAGTTTGGAGATTTCTGAGATGCCATCACTGGTAGAAGCTGGTGGGTTGTAATAAAGGTTGTTTCTCTGGAGTTGTAATAAAGTTGAGACAAAAAGTTAAAGCAGAAAAAAATATAGACACTAAGCAACTGTGCTGTTGATGCCTGTCTAAACTGTAATGTTTTCAGATAGGTGTTTTATGTAATATTTAGTTTTATATGTGTATCAATGACCACCTACAATTACAGGCTTATTTTGAATAAGTCTGAGCTTTGTCTATCCTCCACCACGTCTGGAGAGCTATATGCTAAATTTCAACAGAAAAATCTTATATATTCCCAGCACCATTCCCCAAACATCCTGAAAAGTTTCTCACTGGTCATCCCTGCTGACCCCCCCTCCCTTATGAATTCAAGTACTGAGGCAACCCCCCCTGTGGCTTCCTCCCAGGGGTTATCATCTCTGTATTCACCCTTCTTTTAAATTCATGAGATGTTTTCTCAAACATTTTCCATCAAAAGCTGCCAGACCGCCTGAGCATTTGGTTCACCATTTCCAACAGGGTAATTTTACCAGAAGCCAGAACTAAGGTTGCCGTGAAATGTGCCATTTTCTGCATTTTTTTCCTGCTGTTTGCTGTGATTGTTAGAATAACTCACCCTTTTCTAATTTATCCACTGTCCAATCCTCTGTTAGCAAAGGTAAGTAGGAGTGGGAGGCTAGTCAGACCTTTAAAATAAAGGAAAATGCCAAAACATGCGTAAAAGGAGATTCACAGTAATTAGAGAGGTTTTGGGATCTCTGTTCTTTGCTAAACTTGATGCTTCAAAATAGGGGCCCACAAACCAGTTGGTGACACCATATTAGTTAGTGGGTGTAGCAGATTTCCTTCTCTCTGATTGAGACAATTTCTTTATTAATTGTATTGTGTTTCGGCAAGTGTAAGATGCGTCATTAGAGGCCAGGCATTGAACATTCAAAGGCTCAACAGGAATGGCACTATTTATTATTAAATCATTTTGGTTTGTTTAGCATTTTCATGTCAGCTCTATAAAATAGATTTTGCAAACAGGTCGTTTAAGAAGAGAGCGTTTAAACTTGTATAAAAACCTGGCAACATCCTTGTTTGTGAGATGATATTCCCTTCAGCTTTGCATGCCTAACTGCTAAGAACATTAAGAACGTGCTTATATTAGTATGTTAGCCTATTACTGCACATGTATTTTATTGAAAGAAGGAGGAATAAGGAGTGTGAATCTGGTTTCTAGGCCAGTGTTGTATTGGCGTTATGACTGTTTATCAGTGAAGTGAGTCACTGAACTGTGTGCTGAGGTAAGAAGATGTAGGTCATGAATTAAATAAAGGGGAAGTAATTAAACCGTAACAGCTAAGGATAGCATAAAAGGCCACATTCTAATAAGAACTGTAAAAAATGTAAACATACTTTTTTAAAAAAGATCTTATCTCAAATCATATCTTATCTTATCTTATCTTATCTCTAAACTGCACAAAGACAAGCATGTTTTCAGTTGGTGTTTGACTCCATTAGGGTTTTCCTGCTGTCTCTGATCCTGTTTTTTATATATTCATGGCCAGCATCCAAAGATGTGGCTGAGGTGATGAAGGTTCCTTTGAACCTCTGCTTTTTGTGGATGATGTGGTTCTGTTGGTTTCATCAGAACATGACCTTCAGGACATACTAGGGTGGTCTGAAGCTGAGTATAAAGCTACCTGCATGAGAATCATCACCTCCAAATCTGAGGCCATGCTTATCTGTTGGAAAATGGTGTGAAACTTTTTCCTCAGGGTGGGAGAGAGATGCTGCCCCAATTAAAGGAATGTAAGTATGATGGGCTCTTGTATGTGAGCAATGGCAATGTCAGCTGGTACAGTCTCAATGGTAATGCAGGCTGTGTACCTGAATGTTGTAGTGAAGAGACAGCTAAGCCAAAAGGTAACGTTTTCAATTTGCTAGTCATTCTATGTTCCAACCCTTACCTATACACATAAATTCTGGGTGGTGACCAAAGAAATGAAGCTGCAGATACAAGTGACCAAAAATTGTTTCCTCTGCAGAGTGGCTGGGCTTAGCCTTAGAGTGGGTAAGGACCTCAGACATGTTGGGGGAGTTTGAATTGGAGCTGTTGTTTCTCCTGCATGGTGAAGCGCACCGGACACAGCACACTGGACCCCCACCCCCCACCTGTAGGAGCTGAAAAATGTTGATTGGGGAAAGGGCATCTGGAATACCCTACTTACTTTACTTCCCTACCCTATTTAGCAATTTCACTTCAGATTAACAGAAAAAAAATTATGAAAGGATGGATGGTTAGATTTATATTTACAGAAAGTATGAGATTATCTTTCTGTAAGATGTTTTAAATAAAGTCAAATAACTGTAAGGAATCTGTGTTTCCACTTCTTATAGCCGTCTGCTTTATTAGATCAAAATGTCAGAGGCATAGAGTATAGAGGCATACAGTGCTGCCAAACTAAGAAGAGTGTTAAACTGGTATATACCAGAATGACCTCTCTCTTGTCATATTTTGTGTGTGTAAATGTGTGTGTGTGTGTGTGTGTGTGTGTGTGTGTGTGTGTCATGGGGTGCTGAAGCTCTGGTAAAAATTGTTCCGGTCAGTTAATTGATGCTGAGACAGGGAACATGTCAGAATACAGTGTCATCTGCGGGAGACAGCTAATTAGATCACTCTGTAGGGCTTTTCTCTCTTATTTCCCTCCTCCTCTTCCTGTCTCTCCCTCTCTTTCTCACCCTCTATGTGGCTGCCCCACCAGCTGCCATGTGTTAATATTTCTTTAGTAGTCATATTGCACATCCAAACATTTCCAAATTACAACAATAAACTTAATCATTTTTCAAATATTACACACTTTTCAACACTTTTAGATGCACATCTTTTGAAACTGCCTCCCTCAGAAAGCAACCAGATAAATAATCTCTGCTAAGATGTTGTTACGGCCTATGACCAGGGTTCTCTTTGTCACATTTTATGTGGACCTCAATCACGAGAAGGAGAGAATGCACTACTGTACATTTTTCCACAGTATTACGATAGGATACGGCAGCACATAATGAGGCTAAAATAGCAGACCAAATCTTAACTTTGGGAACTACAGCTGGTATAAAGAATTAAAACATCTTCATTACTAATGGTTAAAAAAGTATAAATCAGCAGAACCAGCACATAAAACATCATCCTCTAAAACAAATACCAACTACAAGCATTATATGAAAATTTATCCAAAGCAGCGTTCAAGCATATGCTGGCTTCCTTATTTGGCATTCAGTCATCAAAACTTGATGACTCCCTGGCCTCTAAAGTTAAGCATCCTCTAGCAGCAGCGTATCAAAGTGTTTGTAAAATGTGTTTCAGTGTCAATTCTTTTAGATGAAGCAGAATGCAGCACCCCGAAAACATAGAAGATGAAGCTTTAAAGGGGGTTATTTTAACCCCTACTATGATTTATTTATTTTTTTTACATAACCCTGAGCAGTTTTTTTTCTACATGAAGCAAACCAAATTGTTTTGTTACCAAAGCCTAGGGGGAAACAAAGTAAACTGCAAGTGTCGAAACTAAAAGTGTTCACAGGCAAGAGTCACTGTGGCACATCCAAGCGAGCCACTTCAATGCAGACTTTTTGGTGTATAAAAGTGGAAATGCATGTACATTGTTTCAGAAATGCTCATTTGGGTGGTAGCAGATAGCAGGCACAAAAAAATAGGTGGAGGACTTCTTGAACAGTTTGGTTAACAAGTGTTATATTCTCTCTACTATATTTTTACATCATTATATATTATTATATTTCTATTGTATTATATTTCTCTCCTTGTCACTTCATCTCCCTCCCCAGCTCCCTCTCTACATGTGTGTCTATGAATGCTTAGTGGTGAAGAGCATGGTGATTGTGTCTGAAAGCTTTTATTTTATCTACAGTACATTATTGCATGCCTGTCTTATAGTTGCTTGTGGTGTTGTAAGTGTAGGCTGGTGTGTGCTGGGTAGTAGTTTGGCAAATTTTTGCTGTTTCTTGGCGGGGATGGCGTCCTGTGAGATGCCATCCCTGTCTTTGAGGAATGGAGTGTGGGTTCAGCCTGGCCAATCTGTTCTAGTAGAGATGGTTCTCCTAGCTGTGGGAGACTGTGTTGTGCATGCCAATCTGTCCCTTGCCTCCAGGATTAACAGTGGTGTGGTTGTTTTTCTAAAAGAGGAGCTTTTTGTGGTTAATAGTGAGTGGTGTGTTTCTGAATGGCATTTATCTCCAGGTTTCCCTGCCTGCCATGCCTTTAACCCAGGTCATCTGATACTCCTCTGTCTATTCCCAGTGAAGCAATGAAGCTGTGAGAAGCAGGCCTGCAGTTTTTGGTCTGTGTGACTGGATTTTAAGGGCAGTAAGCTGGAGCATATTCAGTCTTTCAGAGCAAAAAGGTCCATGGCAGAAGTTTCCCTGTGGAGCTGTTCTCCCTGTGCTTGAGGATAGGTTTTCAAGGTCTCTAGGAGTTCCAGTTTCTCCCACCATCAAAAAAATTGCTAGGTTAAAGCTGCTTGTCTGGGCCAAGGGCATTCTCACAAAATAAATTCTTGATCTAATGATTTTAGAAAGAAAGAAAGAAAGAAAGAAAGAAAGAAAGAAAGAAAGAAAGAAAGAAAGAAAGAAAGAAAGAAAGAAAGAAAGAAAGAAGGGTCTGTTACTGCCCAAATCAAGCTTTTATTTACCTTTTTTATTTAGGGAATGTGAGGACACAAGAGAGATTCTGTGTGTGTGTGTGTGTGTGTGTGTCTTTGTACCCAACAATGTTTTTGCAATCTCACAACTGTCATGCTATAGCAGTCCCAGAGCTCGTGACAGCTTTTTTGTGCATCTCCAGTGGCTCCCTGTTGCTTTATCAAAAAATTAATATAAATCTAGAAATGAACAATGTAAAAATGTGTAGCCTATAATGGTTTTTTAATGCTATAGTATGTGCTTCACAAGCTACATCAATCATGTGGTGCCTCAGCCTCTTGAACATCTGTAGCAGTGGTTTTCATTGACATATATACATAAATACATGGCCATGTCCCCATGGCTATGGATTTCAAATCTATAAAAAAGACAAGTTGTAAAAGGGAAACAGAGAATTTAACAGTCCGTGGACGGATCTGTTGGCTTTCACCGCCAATATGCTCGATCTGCAGCTGGACTTTAGTCAGAATTTAAATGAAAATGATTTGCACAAACAGGAAGGCATCAAAAGGGTCTGCAGAGCTTTATAGCTACTCTTTTTCAAATTTGGTCTACACCAACTAATTGATTTTTTTCCTCCACTTCACACTTCTATTTTGTTACTAGAAAAAATATGTGAAAAAAATAAACAGTTCCAATTATTTTACCACTACAATTTTCTAACTGCAACAAAAACATGGTATTATTGTAATGAAAATGCAAATTTAATGTACCAAATAACCGTTAGCAACTTAATACAGAGTAGTCACATGTGATAAAAGATTTTAATTATTTACACCTTTTAGTAATGCTGATTGGCTAATTTATATTTAATCTGCTCTCACCTTCATTATAAGGCTCTCATATGTTTTTTGCCCCACAGATTTATTTTTGTCAAAAATTGCTTTAAAATGTTTTTACAGTAAAGTTTGTAGAAACCTGCACTTTAGGGACACCACCTTTGTATGTCCTTTCTGAGATTCAAGATTCAAGATGCTTTTATTGTCAATTCAACCACATATAGCTGACGCAGAACATAGTGAAATGAGATAACGTTTCTCCAGGACCTGGTGCAACATAAATGTGAGTGAACTTGAAGTGGACCAGAAAGTAGTATAATAGGAACAATTATGCATCTATGGTGTCCACAGCGTTCCATGCCTTAGCCTGAGGCAGAAAAGGGAAATAGTGGGAAGATGACTCAGTAAGAGAGACAGTAATTGATGGCAACTTGCATGTCCTTAGTGTCACAGCAGAAGAAAGAAAAACAGTAAAGAAAGTTAGTGAAGTGAGTGGAGCAAGCAGCAGAAAATGGTGAGAAGATGAATTTTACAACAGTTGGGTGTCTGGTGTAGAGATGAGAGGGCCACAGTTGTGTGTCACTGAGAGTGATGTTAGAGAGAAGGAAATGAGACTAACACTGATGCTAGCTGACCATGTCTGTTGTAGATTCACAATCAGGCTATTAATAGTTTCCTAATATAAACTCTTGAGAAAATTTGTGAAAATATCTAAAATGTTTTTGAGATGCTGAAAACTATACTGAAAGCAAACTGGCATTGCAGAGATGAGTTGATGTTGATTAAAAAAAATGCCTGAAAAACCAACATAAGTCGGAGCGAGAAGTTTAAGGCAAATAAAGGAAAAGGTTCAAGAAGGTCATGAAGAAAGCCATGTATTGCACGGGGTGATCTTCCTCTCACAGTTTCAGTTACCTGTTTATATGGTCTCAGTCACTTAGTAGTGTATGCACAAGGTGAAAGTCAGTGCTCTGAATATTAATGGTGGGAGCAACCAGCAGAAGAGGCCCATTTAAAAAATAAAATGTACCTTTCGGCTGTTTCCTTGCATTCTCCACCAAGGGGTCGCCACAGCGGATTAATCCGCATTGGTAATTTGACAGAGGTTTTACACCGGATGCCCTTCCTGATGCAACCCTCCATGGTGAGAGGGGCTTGTGTCCCCACCTGGGATCGAACCAGGGACCTTTCGCTTGTAAGGCAAATGCGCAAACCACTAAAATAAAGATTAGAAAGAGTTTAGCTGCAGGAAACCCACAGCAACAAAGAGAATAAGATAAGAATAGGTTTGTGGTTGAGGGGCACTATATTCTGTCTCATGGGTTTAGTTTTTCTCCTGGTCTGTCCTTTTCTCTCCAGGTCTTGATGTTAATATTTCTACCACAGAGATACTGACAGGCAGGGCACAAATAAAGGACATAACGTTCTCTTTTTTTTTATATTTATGCTCCATATCAGGGTAAACAGTGCAATCAGGGCAAATGTGTAATCATTCGGGGGGTAGTGAGTGGTTGTGCTGGTGGTGTTGAGGAGGGCCTGGAATCCTGCTACAAGTTTTACACAGGACAGAACACACTGTCTAGAGACTAACCTCACCTCCACATTGTCACAGGTGAGTTCAGAATTAGGGGTAGTAGATGTATGGACAGTCAGATATCTCCAGGTTAGGACATAAACAGAAATGTGAGGGTAGCTTCAAATTTCATTACTTTGTATTTTTGTATCCCACTGACCACTAAATTTTTCAGGATAGAAGACAGTATTAGAAAGGGTGCGGGAAATCTCAGGGGTTTCAAGGCCTGGGATGCCTTATGTTTCTCAACCTCTTTTCAGTGATGTACCCCATCTGAAATATTTTTCCAGCCAAGAAAAGCATTTTTGGTTAGAAAAAAGATGTAAAACATAGGACTGTAGCATTGGCATCTGATTTACTAAACTTTCTAACAGTGCAAAATAAATTATCCACTCGCCCTATGGGTGGTCTTTTTGTCCTTCAAGCTTGGGTCCTCTACCAAAGGCCTCGGAGCTTGAGGGTTCTGCAGAGCATCTTAGCTGTTCCTAGGACTGTGCACCCATACTCAGCACAAATGTTCCTGTACACTATGCCAGCTACTTGGTTGTGACATTGTAAGGTTCTTTCTTCTCTTGATGTCAGTGGTTTCTATCTCCTCCTTTGGCCAGTTTATTATCCCAGCGGGGTATCTGATGACTGGCAGGGCGTAGGTGTTGATTGCCCGGATCTTGTTCTTCCTATTCAGCTGACTCCTCAGGATTTGCCTTACTCTCTGCAGGTATTTGGCAGTTGTGGCTTCTCTAGTGACCTCT
>VUQH01055122.1:0-20000 GCA_015106775.1 Etroplus canarensis | reverse complement strand
CAGAATTCCTCTTTCTCTTCTAACTGGCATTCAACTTGTGGGGCATATGCACTAACAACATTCAGCATCACACCTTCAGTTTCCAGCTTCAAAGTCATCATTCTGTCTGACACTCTCTTCACCTCCAGAACACTCTTCACATACTCTTCCTTCACGATTACTCCTACTCCATTTCTCTTCCTACCTACACCATAGTGGAATTGCCTTAACTACAATACCCCAAAAATTGGGTTCAGTGATTTCATCACAATTCCTAATGGCAGTCAGGGTGCCGTTGTCTAGCCTGTAGAGGTCTGTGTGTCCCTCCATGGATATGCCTCCCCAGGACATACCTGACACACCGTCAAACTTGTTGATGAACAATGTTGCAGGCACCATAATGTTCTCCACACCCTTTCACATGTGCTTAGGTTGAACCTCCTCTCATATTCTATGGCGAATGCCAATCAAGCTCCACGGTGCCGGGCAGTGAGCGCAGAGCCCACCTACCCTGGAGCCACAAAGGAGCCACCCACACGAAGCCTGCTTCTGATTGTTTGGTCAGAGACATTCACACCAGTGGCCTGCTGGAGGTCATTTTGCACAGCTCTGGCAGTGGTTATTCTGTTTGTCCTTGCACAAAGGAGCAGATACTGGTCCTACTGATGGGTTAAGGACCTCCTACAACTCTGTCCAGCTTTCCTAGAAACTCCTCCTTGGCCTTGATACTGTACTGGGTGGGAGACACAGCATACCTTTTGGAAGAGTTAGATTACCTGTGCAACCTCTGTAATTGCACTGGTACTTATATAACACTTTTCTACTCTAACTGAGCACTCAGCACTTTTTACTACAAGCTTCATTCACCCATTCATACAGTGCTTTATTCTATGCCTTAAGTGCATTTAACTATCACGCACGCATTCACACTCCAATGCATCTGGACCAATTTGGGGTTCAGTGTCTTGCCCAAGGACACTTCAGCACGTAGACTGGAGAAGTCAGGGATTGAACCACCAACCTTCATGTTGAGAGACAACCCGCTCTACCTCCTGAGCCACAGCTGCCCAGGGTCCAGGTATGGCCTTATGCTACCAGTAGTGACACTGACCCTAACCAAATGCAAAACTAGTGCAAAAAATATTACTTCTAGCATCTTTTGGTTATGGCCATGTGTCAGCATCTATCTCTCCATCCAAATAGCCTCTAGCAATTGAAGTTTTAAGCCTTATTTACAATGGATATAGAAAGTGAACAGGCCCACCTTTAATGTGGCCTATAACCTACTGAATTCAATCAAAAAAGAAACAAATCTGTTAAGGGGAAAATACAAAAAAAAAAAATTTCCACTAAGGTGGTTGCATAAGTGTGGATACCCTAAAGAGAATGCTTTGCTTAAAAAGAATACCTTTTACTTAAATTATAGCATTCAGTCTTTTTGGGCACACCTGCCATCAATCAAAGTGACTCTGATTAACCCCAAATAAAGTTCAGCTGCACTAGTAGGATTTTCCTGACAGTTACTCAGTTTTATCCTAAAGAAAAACCCATGGTTCACAGAGAACTGAAAAAGCATCAAAGGGATCTTATTGTTCAAAGGTATCAGTCAGGGGAAGGATTCCAAAAATTCCCACGGTATTACATATACCATGGAAAACAGTAAAGACAGCCATCAATAAGCAGAGAAAATATGGAATCGTAGTGATGTTACTGGGAACTAGATGCCCCTCCAAAATTGATAAAAAGACGAGATGAAAACCGGTCAGGGAGACTGCCAAGAGGCCCACAGCATCGCTGAAAGAGCTGCAGGAATTTCCTCGAAGTACTGGTTGTGTCATACGTGTGACAACAATCTCCTATATTCTCCATATGTCTGGACAATGGGGTACACTCGCAAGACAGAAGCCAACTAAATTTTGCAATAAATAAATAAATAATACATCAGGTCTTCCAAAAGCATGAGAGAAATGTAATATGGTCTTATGAAACCGAGGTTGAACGTTTTGGCCAAAATTCCAAAAAGTGTGTTTGGTGCAACAAAAACACTCCAAAACATCACCAGAAGAATACTATACCCATGGTGAAGCATGGTGGTGGCAGCATCATGCTTTGGTGTTGTTTTTCTTCAGCTGGAACTGGGGCTTTAGTCAAGGTGGAGGGACTTATGAACAGTTCCAAACACCAGTTAGTTTTTGTCTCAAAGCCTTCAGAAGCCTGCTAGAAAGCAGAACCTGAAGAGGAATTTTACATTTCTGTACCGCAATGACTCCAAGCATACATCCAAGTCAACAAAGGAATGGCCTAACCAGAAGAAAATGTAAGCTTTGGAATGACCCAGCCAGAGCCCAGACCTAAATATGTGGGGTGAAATGAAGAGAGCTGTGCACAACAGATGCACTCACAGTCTGACAGATCTGGAGCACTTTTGCAAGGAAGAGTGGGCAAATATTATCAAGTCAAGATGTGCCATGCTGATAGACTCCTACCCAAAAAGATTGAATGCTCTAATTGAAGCAAAAGGTAATTCAACAAAGTGTTAGTTTTAGGGTGGGCTCACTTATGCAACCAGTTTATTGTACATTTTTTGCTTTTTAGATGTTTCCCCCTAACAGATTTTTAAATCAAATTACACGTTATAGTTCACATTAAAGGTGGAAAAAGTTTGGAAATAATTTATCATGGTCCCATTTTTTTACATCGGAAAAACCTGGTATTATAAAAGGGGTGAGTAGACTTTCTATACCTACTGTAGATGGGCAAGAAATTTAAAACCCCCATACAGTTGACAGAAGCTGGTAAATTAGCACTAGACACCAAAACCTTTTGTGTTCCAGGCTGCAAACATGTTCAGTTCAGCTGTAAAGTTGGGTGTTTTAACATGGCAGTCTGCGATGATTAATTCCCTTTGTCACTTGAGACAGCCTCAAGAGGCTTTCTGTGGTACTGCAGTTCACAGTGCTTCTGTGTTGGATTTATTTTTCAGCCCCCCAGGTTGCAGCTTTATTCTGGCATGTGATATTCTATGATATGTGTATATAAATCCCAATAAACTAGCCCTTTTTATACCACTGTGAATGTGTTTATATTGCCTTGTTAGATATCTGATGCACAAACTAGGAATTTGTCAGATGTCTGACAGGTCTGACAAGTACATTTTGAAAGCTCATATCCATGAGGACGACTCCATCTGTAACGTCAGGGCTTTGGATTCTTGATAAATGAGGGTAAAAACAGAAAACCGTCAGCACAGATGGTGGGCATGCCAATTGGTCTGCATTTATTACATGTTCAATGTTAAGGCACATTATTTGTCACAACTAAAAATTCACTCCATAAAAGCACAAAAGGCCACGTCTTGTACTGCAGTGTGGGGCGTTTGTAACCTCCTCACTCCATTGCACGCCTTGTTGCCTTAACAAAAAAACTAGGCTGTTGATTGATAATAAATGAGGGAGTCATGCTGGACAGATAATTAGGAAACCAAATATCCTGAGAAGTAGCGTGGAAGCAATTTTGCTTTCGGCACCATGATTAAGGTAAACCTGTTGGGTGCCTTTTTAAAATTCATCAGTCTCTTTCTCACTGACATGACAAAAAAAAATTTAAAATCAAATGTTTTCAAACAAGGGTGCAGCTGATGAGTCTGCAACCAAAGACCGTAAAGATATAGCACATGAACACACCAAGTTTCTTAAGATAATAATAAATGGGCTGGATTCAGATGACAATGTGAATACATGAGCTAGATCTTAGTTTATAACTGGTTTGACTTTATTTTATAATTTCTTCCTATAATGGTGTAGATGTATCCATGATGTTCCTTGCTGGAATAATGTAAAAAAAAAAAACATTATTACAACCCCATCTCCAAAATAGTTGGAATGCTGCTTACAATATAAATAAAAACACAATGCGATGATTTGAAAATCTTATAAACCAATATTTTATTCACAAAAGAACATAGAAAACATCTCAAATGTTAAAAGTAAGACATTTTACTATTTCATGAAAAATATTAGCTCATCTTTAATTTGATGGCAGCAACACGTATCAAAAAAGTTGGGACAGTTCCATGTTTACCACTATGTATCATCCCCTCTTCTTTTAACAACAGCCTGTAAACATCTGGGAACTGAGGAGATCAGCATCTGGACCTTTGAAAGAGGAATTTTGAGAGTCTGTTGGGAGACTCGATTTGACACCACAGGGTTGCTGAGGGGCTCTGGCTCAAGACCCGACTAGACCTGGACCTGGAGGTCAACCCAAGACCCACTTACTTGAGACCCTGTTATGGACCCTGGGAGGTGGATTGGAGGCTGGAAAAGTGCTTGCCACTCCCCCCCGAGCACCGTCGAGGTGCCCTTGAGCAAGGCACCAAACCCCTACATTGCTCTCTCTGGCGCCTGTGATTGGCAGCCTGTGTTCACCCACCTCTTTGACCTGCATGATCACTGGCCTCCTGCATGTATAGTGTGTAACAGCATAAGAGTGTTTGTGTGAATGTGATTTCCATATATAGGGATTGTTAAAGTATGTCTTCTTCTTCTTTAGCATGGTCTTACTGAAATACACGAGAAATTAGTTGAAAAAGACCTCCTCTCAAGGGTAGCATATGTCGCTCTAAAACCTGCATATACCTTTCCGTATTGATGCCACCTTTCCAGATGTCAAAGCCGCCAGTTCCACTAATGCACCCTCATACCATCAGAGATGGTCCTTCTCCTCCTTAGGCCAGAGGACGTGTTGTCTGTGATTTCCAAAAAGAATTTCAAATTATGATTCGTCTGACCACAGAACAGTTTTTCACTTTTGCCTCATTTCATTTTAAATTAATTTTGGCCCTGAAAAGACAGCAGCATTTCTGGTTCATGTTCACATGACTTTTTCTTTGCATGATAGACCTGCATTTTTGGATGGCACAGTGAACTGTGTTCACAGACAATGATTTCCAAAAGTGTTCCTGAGTGTTCCCAATGCAGTGATTTCTACTGAAGGATCACCAGCATCCAATACTGGTTTTCGGCCATGCCCATTGCGTGCAGAAATGTCTCCAGATCCTCTGAATCTTGTGATGATATTATGTTCTGTAGATTATGGAATATTCAAAGTATTTGCCTTTTTATGTTGAGGAACATTATTCTGAAATTGCTCCAGTTTTTGGTACACAGCTGAATGTCTGCCCATATTTAATCCTGAGAGACTCTGCCTTTCTAAGGTACTCTTTTATACCCAATCACATTACTGGCCTGTTGGCAATTACCTGAATTAGTTCTTTTTAGTACAACTTACATTTCCAGCCTTTTGCTGCCCTTGTGCTGCCATTAAATTCAGTAGGAGTTTTTTTCCATGAAATAGCAAGATGTCTCACTTTCAATCACTTTCAACATCTGATATGTTTTCCATGTTCTTTTGTGAATACAACATTTGTTTATGAGATTTGTGTATCATTGCATTTAAAAAAAAAATTGTTACAGTGTCATGACCATTTGGAATTGTAAAGCTGGTCGAAAATATACACTGATAACAGTTTAAAGAGCCCTCAACAAAAGTAATTATTCCTTGTAAATGATATCAAACACATTCAAAACATCAATTTCATAAAAGGGAGGCTAAGTAAGGGGGCACACCTTTTCAATTGACAGTATGTTACTAAGTACTACTCAGCAATACCTAACACACCACACATAATCAAAAAGCATGACATACTCTACGTGTTTTCAAAATGCTGTCACCTTGAAAGGTGAAATCTGGGTCTCTGCCACTCTCCTCCCCCATGTCTAGCATACCTCTCTTCTTTCTCTGCTTTTTGAACTGAATCACAGGTTCAGACAGTGGCAGACTGTCAGAGGTTTTACTGTTTACACTCCTCTATCTGTGCGGCACACAAACAAGCTTATGTAGACTCAGTCCAACATCCCTGAATCACAGTTTGACATTCACTCTTTTGAAATGCTTTATGGTGGGTATGTGTCAAGGGAAGTCTGCGTGGGAGGAGCGTCAGTGCAACAAACTCCTCTTTCACGTGTTCAAAAGGTTCAAATATTATATTGTTCTAGTTTCCTCTGTGACCTTTTGCAGAGCAGAATAGAACACGAAGGAAGTGGCATAAAAGGACCTTTATCAATGGAGTGTATCCATGCATTAATTTCCCACTTTGTCTCCTTTAAAATGTGCTGTTAATGTTTACTAACCAGACGACTGTTCCCTTCTGTATAGAAGCTTTTATGTCCCCTTCACAGGATAACTATAGCATTATTTATGATATAAAAGCTTATCTAAATTCAGTGATGTGTAAAAAATGATCCATGGAGCAGATAGAAGGGATGAAAAGCATCCCCATTGTCACCTTCAGTTACTGTTGCCATGCCTTTCAAGCTTTGTAGTACAGAAAATAAGCTTTTTACAGCGATAAGAAAATTCAACACATATTCATAGTAATTTTGGCTTCAAAAGCAACTTCTCATTCCTATTCCCTATCAGTTTTGTTGAAATGACAGCTATCATAAGCTAGTCTAAATATGCATTTGATGGATCATGATAATGTTATAACTTGCATTACAAATATAGGACCAGAATTTCTGTCAAAAACTAGGCCAATGTGATTGGTCTAGAATCAAACAAAAAACAAATTACTAAAATGAATGCCCAGTTTTATCAGCAAACCTAAGACTAATTAAGAATCTGGTGCTAAAATTAACATACCGCTCTTGAAATAGAGAGCCCTAGGTGTAGTCAATATGATGGAAAGAAGGAACAAACTCACATGATGCTATAACAGAGCAACAGCATCAGCATAGGAAGGAGGGCATGGGTGGATCAGTAAAACACTTGACTTTAATGTTTTGTTTTGTTTTTACCTTTGCAATTACTTTTCAATTTTTAAAAACCACGACTAGGACTGTTTCCTGACATTAGAAAAGTGCTTAGCCTAACCCAAAACCTGATTATCTCCTAAACAATACTTGGCCTTATACACGTTTTTAGACACGTTTTCTTGTCACGCGACCTCCTTAGCGATGCCATCTTTGTTGGCAAGCTGTACTTATTTACACACACCACTGTTTAGCTCCCCCGGTGCGTTGCCACGGCGTTCAGGATGCACTTCACGATGTATGCCCGGTTGTGCCACTCGCACTGCCATGTTCAACTGATTACCCACCGATGAAAGACGTTTTATTGGCGGTGAACTGACATTGAACTGCTGTTTATCATGCACAATTCCCGTTGCATTCCTGGCATAGTCCCGGTATTGCCGATAATAGCCGGTCAAAACGACATCGATCGGTCCCAGTGGAGCGGGGGTCTAAGACGTGTATCATTATCTTGTGTTGGCACACAGCTTTTATACCAGTGAACAATTCCAGGCCTACAAGTTACTTCCTCAAGTGTCCTGGATGCACAGCTGCCTACAGCTTGCCTATTGCAATGGCAGTCGCTCCTATGTTGTGACGTCATGTGGGAACTATGTATAGTGTTATCATAATTGTATGGATAAAAGGATTGGGCTACATGTTTTAATCACTGAATTCAGGCATTTCATTCAGTCCAGTTGCTATGGGTGTATAAAATCAAGCCCTTAGCTAGGAATTCTGCCTTAACAAAAATTCGTGGAAGAACGGGTTTTTCTAAAAAGTTCACTGAATTCTAGTGTTATAGGATGCCACAACTGCAACAAGAAAGTTTGTGAAATTTTGTCCCTCTTAGATATTCCACAGTCAAGTGTAAGTGGTATTATTGCAAAGTGGGAGTGTTTAGGAATAACAGCAAATCAGCCATAACTTTTTTTGACTGGCAGACCACACTATAAGTCACAGAGTAGGGTGCCATAGTGCGTAAAAGCACCAGTGCTCTTCTGACTCAAAACTGCAGAGTTCCAAACCTCCCCTGGCATTAACATCAGCACCAAAACTGTGTGCTGGGAGTTTCGTGGCATGACTTTTGATGGCCAAGCAGCTAGCTACATGCAAGCCTTACATCACCAAGCACAATGCCAAGCATCAGATGGAGCAGGCTGCTATTGGACTCTGGAGCAGTGGAAATGAGTTCTGTGGATCAACCAATTACACTTCTCTTTTTGGCAGTCTGACGGAAAAGTCTGGGTTTAATGAATGCCAGGGGAACATTACCTGCCTGACTGCATTGTACCAACTGTAAAGTTTGGTGGTGGTGGTGGTTGGGAGGGGTAATGTTATGGGGGTCTTTTTCTGTTGTTGCCCTGGGTCCCTTTGTTCCAGTGAAGCAAAATCTTATTGCTTCAGTTTTTCCAAGTTTTTCCATTTTGGATAATTCTATGCTTCTATCTTTGTGGGAACAGTTTGAGAAAAGGCCCTTTGCTGTTCCAGCATGACTGTGCACCAGTTCATAAAGTAAGGTCCATAAAGGCATTGTTGAATGAGTTGAGGTGTGGAAGAACTTAACTGATCTGCACAGAGCCCTGGCCTCAACCCCCTCAAAACCCTTTAGGATTATTGCAGATTGTGAGCCAGGCCCTCTCATCCAACATCAGTATCTGTCCCCACAAATGCTCATTTGGATGAATGGGCAAAAATTCCCACAGACACACTCCAAACTCTTATAGAAAGCCTTCCCGCAAGAGTGGAAGCTGCTATAGCTGCATCTCAGCCCTAGATCTTAATGCCTATGGATTTACAATGGGATGTCATAAAAGCTCTTGCAGATGTAATGTGTGAATGGCCCAGTACTTTTGTCCACATAGTGTATTATGCTGATGGTGATAAACACTTGGCATTGAAAGGAATGAGACTTATTAAATCAAAGAGGCACATAGCTTAATCCATGTCGTATACTACTTGCTGTTGCAAGTTTAATTTGGGAAATGATAGATAAGAAAGACAGAACCCTCCAAACTCTTTGTGCACCAGCAATTTCTACTGAAGCCCCATGCACACTGCTTTAAGATATGAATTCCACAGCTTGACAGGCCAGCTGTGCCTATTATGATTGCTAACTACAATTAAGCAGTTATTTGTTTGGGGGAGGGTTCAAGTTAATGACATTTGAAGTTCTTCGTGTCTGCTCTGCTGCAGATTTTTAAAAGCTGCCTGTTTTCTTCAAAAATATTACACATGTTTGAGCTTGCTAGTTGCTCGGACAAGCCAGTTTGCCTTTGACTGTCTCTTTATGTTTATAAAAATCGATTTATCAACTCACTAGTGTAATATTACTTACCACAACACAATATATTTAGCAACTTGAATTATATCTATCCCTTTGAAAAAGCAGATGCACTCCATTTAACAAACAAAAATGTATAAAGTGAATTTACAGTAGTTTTTCACATCTTACATCCCTGATGATGCACTGACAAGTAAAGTTATTACTGCTTTACATCCACAGAGAGGGAGAAGACATCTAATTTTTTTTCTGTCTGTGCATCCCAGTTTGTACATTTAATGTCTGGCAGAGGAGCTCCTCATTTCCCCTGAGCTGAGAGTGAGTGCATGCAGAGGAGGAGGGAGAGGCTAGAGGAGGCGAGCAACACAAGGCTATTTTTATGAGACACATAATAAAGATATGGAGATTAAGCATCTATATGCTACCTGAGGACCTTCTCTCTGCTCCCAGGCTGGCCCGACAACCTCTTCTCTTGTTTCTGCTCTCTGGCTCCCTTGGAGGATAGAGAGAACAGGCTGAGATGAATGAGAGTAATAACCCTACTGCCAGGAGAGAGAGAGAAAGAGAGAGAGAGCGAGCAGTGGGGAGGGTCATGATGGTGTAAACACCAGAGCGAAAGCTTGCAGGTTTACGGTTCTATTTTTACTATGGCACAGGGGAGGAGGAGGAGGAGAAAAAGGGATGCAGGGAGGGAAGAGGAAGTGGTATGAAAATGTGTGTTCTGCATTATTCATGGACCCAGTGGAGGAGCATGGACATGGCTGGTGGATGTGGCTGGTGACGGTGGATGGAAAACAGATGACGAATAGTCTGAGCTATCTTAAAGGTACTTTTTGGAATTATCTTTTGCAAATTTTAACTAAAACCTTCATCACCAGGGATGGCAGTATTTTACCAGTGGGCATGTTGAAATGCTTTTAGATGTGTGATACCTTTTTAAGTCCTTTCTTAATTTCCTCATGATGCCTTGCATTTTGTCAGGATAATGTGTTCTCTTTCTCTGGAAATGTTACACTGACTCACTGGTACTAAGTGGTATTACATTAAAGTACAGCCAGGCCCCCAGCCCTACTTAAGTTGATGTCACTTCAACACAAAGTATGGATGTTTTGGACATTGAGTTAGAACAGTTGTTTCTTTGCTTTCTTTTGACAGTTTTAGTCCATTTTGTAAGGTTTTAAACTATTCTTTAACATAGGAATTTGCAATGAATACAAAAATAAGCGCAGTTATGAAAATACAGTACATGGCCAAAAGTACTGGGCCAGCCACACATTACACCTTGACAACCTTTAATGACATTCTATTCTAAATCTATAGACATTAATATGGAGCTGTCTGTGGGAATTTTTACCCATTCATCTACAAGAGAATTTGTGAGGTTAGATACTGATATTGGATGAGAGGGTCTGCCTTACAATCACCATTCTAGCTCATCCTGAAGGTGCTGGATGGGGTTGAGCTCGGGGCTCTGTGTGGATCCGACAGGTTTTTCCACACCAAACTTATCCAACCATGCCTTTATTGACTTTGCTTTGTGTACTGGAGCACATGCTGGAATAAAAAGGGCCTTTCACAAAACTGTTCTCACAAAGATGAAAGCATAGAATTTTTTAAAATGTCTTGGATGTAGGGCCTCAGGCCCAAATATTGAAAAACAACCCCATATTACTATCCCTCCACCATCAGTCTTTACAGCTGGCACAATGCAGTCAGGGGGGGTAATGTTCTCCTAGCTGACTGCTAAATAGAGAAGCATGATTAAGCACCTCACAGAACACATTTCCACTGCTCCAGAGTCCAGTGATGGCACGCTTCACAACTCCCCATCTGATGCTTGGCATTGTGTTTTGTGATGAACGGCTTGCATTTAGCTACTCGGCTATGTAAAGTCATGCCATGAAGCTCCCAGCACAGAGTTTTGGTGCTGATATTAAGGAGGATGTTATTGAGTTAGCAGACCTTTGGCAGCTTTTATGCACTATGTGCCCTCAGCACTCTGTAGCTTTATGTGGTTTACCACTGTTTGGATGAGCTGCTGTGGTTCCTAAATGCTTCCACTTTGCAATAGTACCACTTACAGTTATCCAGGAGCAAAGACATTTCACAAACTGACTTGTTGCAGCGGTGACATCCTATTACAGTACCACGCTTTCACAAATGCAAAGGCAGACTGCATGACTTGGTGCTTGATTTTATACACCTGTGGCAATGGGAGTGAAGGAAACACCTGTAATCAATCATTAGCTATGTGGCCCAATATTTTGGTCCATAAAGTATATGTCTCAGTTAGTCAAGACTGACTAAGTCTATTTTCATTATACGTACATTAGAATTTACAGCAAACACTGGACAGGCACTAAAACCTTTGCATTTGGAGTTTTTTTTTTAAAGACCATGATAGTATTAAAGGTTTTTATGATTCAAACAACATGGGTTTTCAAAGATTTTTACTCATGTTTAGGAAGACTTTCATCATCACAAAAGAAAACTGGAGTAATTATTGACTTTACTGCAGTTTTCACATTGTGCACAGCCAACCAGTGGGCCAAACTAGACCCACTGGCGGGCTGGTTTTGGCCTCTAGGGTCTCTAGGGGGTGTGTTTGACGCTGCTAGTTTAAAAGCTGTTTTGCGCTCCTGCTCCAGAGTGTCTGGTTACACACATGTTCATCTGGGACTTTCAGAACAACAGAGTCTGTACCTTCAAACCTCATTAGCTTCAGTACACAGATGATAGATCTGTCCTGGAAGTTTTCTCACTGTTTATTTACCATATATCTAAAATCACTACACATCCCGCAAAAATCATCAATACATCAGAAAAATTCAAGTCAGCTCTTCAAGAGAACAGAATTAACCTTAACATTTTTTTAATGAGCAGGTTTTGTTTTGATAAAATTGTTGAAACATTTAATCAGTAGCTCAAAATACTGAATAGCATTTTATATACTCACTGTACTTTCATATTACTTTAAGAACCCAAACTTTTATTTAGCTTTTAGAAAAAAAATTGTTTTTATTCCTCCAGTCATCCACATTAATCTCAGATTTAGCATGACTGTAATAAAAAGACATGATATAGTTAAGCACATATTTTAGTATAATATGGATTTTAATATAGTATAAAGGATTTTAGAGCCCCCCATAGTGTTGTGGTTTACACGTTCGCCTTACAAGTGAAAAGTCCCCTGGTTTGATTCCAGGAGGGTACACAAGCCCCTCTCACAATGGAGGGTTTAGTCAGGAAGGGCATCCAGTGTAAAACCTCTACCAAATTACCAGTGTGGATTAATCCACTGCGGTGACCCCTTGGTGGAGAATACAAGGGAGCAGCTGAAGGTACATAAAGGAATTTAGTTTAGTCACCAAACACCCTGTAATGTGTGTGTGTGCATGTGTTCATGTGTGCAGCTCGTATCTCTTCCCTCCATAGTACATCAGCAGGAGCTGTCAGATCAGCATCAGGCCTTGCCAGTCAGATTAAGGATGTTACTGCAGCAGCACCCTGTCTGTCTGTAGATAGATTGCACTCTCTCTCTCTCTGTTTATCTCTCTTCTGTCTATTCCTCAGTGTTGGCCTCTCTGTCTTCTGCATCTCAGCAAGATGCTGCTGCTCCGTCAGCTCAGGTCCCAGGGTCGAATGGAGGAGAGCTGCGATGAGTGGAAAAGGTGAAGGGACAGGTGGCCCAAGTTTCACCACAGCTACAAATGAGTCATGGTTAATGAAGAGTTCCATTATAGTATAAAATAAATTCATAACTCTGTGCCTGCTGCAGCTTGAGTGGAGGAACAGCGGAAATGGATGAAGAGGAACTTGCCGAGGTATGCCAGTAAAATTTCAAAAGCATATTTTACTGGTTAGTCATCAACCGTAAAAATCACGCCTCATTTAGTTAAGATTAATTACTCTCTGCCAGATGTACTCAGGGCTCCATCGTCAACGCAGTGCAATGCAACACAGTGTAAACCAGTTCAAAACCCACACGAGTTTCTAAATGCCAAACATAGTCGGCTGAATATTGAAGAAATGTGTCCTAAATGATGTGCTGGATATTTAGATTATTTTCATTTGCTGGGGTGATGAAATCTTATTAACTTGTTTGAAATATTTTACTCTTTGAGCTTTATTCCCTTTACCTCCAGCAAAAAGCAAGTAAAGGTGAAGGCCAGGGTTCAGGGTTCACTGTCATATACACTATATGGTAAAAAGTATTGGGCCACACATCTTAGTCACTGAATTCAGTCCCACTGCCACAGGTGTACAAAATCCTGCACCTATCCATGCAATCTGCCTTGATAAACATTAATGGAAGCATGGGTTGTTTGAAAGAGCTCACTGAATTCAAGCGTGGTACTGCAATAGGATGCAATACAGCAAATTCATTAGTGAAATTTGTCCCTTTTAGCTATTTCACCATCAACTGTAAGTGGTATTATTGCAAAGTGGAAACATTTAGGAACCAGCCACAAAATGGCAGACCATGCAAAGTTATTGAGCGGGGTCTCCGAGTGTTGTGGTGTATAGTATGTAAAAGTCACCAATGCTCTGCTGACTCATTAACTGCAGTTTTAAACCTTCTCTGACATTAACATCAGCTCAAAAACTATGCACTGGGAGCTTCATTGCATTGGTTTCCATGGCTGCACAGCTGTATAAGTCTTACATTACTGAGCAGAATTACAAGTGTCAGATGGAGTGGTGTAAAGCATGGTGCTATTGGACTCTGGAGCAGTGAAAACATGTTCTGTGGAGTGATGAATCATACCTCTTTATCTGGCAGTCTGATGGATGAGTCTGGGGTTGGAGAATGTCAGGAGGATGTTACCTGCTGGGCTGCACTGTGCCAACTATGAAGTTTGGAGGTGAAGGGATAATATAATGAGGTTGTTTTTTCAGGGGTTGACCTAGACCCTTAATTTCACAGAAGGGAATCATAATGATTCAGCTTTTTGGACGGTTCTATGGTTTCAACTTTGTTTGAACAGTTTAGGGAAGGCCTTTTTCTATTTCAGTGTGACTGTGGCCCAGTGTCCAAAGCAAAGGCATGGCTGGATGCGTTTAGTGTGGAAAAACTTGACTGGCCTGCACAGATCCCTGATCTCAACCCCATCAAATACCTGTGGGATGAACTAGAATGAAGACTGCAAGTCAGACTCTCTTTTCCAACTTCAGTGTCTGACCTCATAAATGCTCATTTGGATAAATGGGCAAAAATTTATTTCAGCAGTTATTGCTTCCTTTGTTTATTTATATACATATTTTGAGCCTCGCTTCACTCCTACTTATGTTTATACTCTTAAGAGCCTTCCTGTGTTGTCATTTAGTTCCCTAGATGCTCCTGGCTGTGTTCCTGTCTTTTGTCAAGTTTGGTCGAGTGTCATATTCACTGTGATGTTTTCTGTTTACTGTTTTACTTTGAAATCAGTCTTGTCTCATGCATCATATTCAGTTTTGCTTCCTGCCCTTGACTGTTGCCACCTGTGCTCACCTCCCTCCTTTTTCTTGTTTGCTTGTTAGTATTTGTCTATTTTTACTGTGCCTCTCCTCAGTTCTGTGTCGTGCCATCTATGTTGCTTCCCTGCCAGAGTACGTCTTTTTGCTCCTTGCATTTTCCCTGCCTGGAGTATTGCTTTTGGACTCTGCTTTTGTAACCTTTGTGGCAATGGTTCAGTGTGTTGGAGGACTCACTTGGGAACCAGAAGGATGCTGAAGGCCACCAGCTCAAGACCCAGACCTGGACCTGATGGCCATCCAAGACCCACCAGCTCAAGACCCCACCCTGGACCCACATGTGTGGAGATGGACTAGAGGCCGGAAAGATGTCGGCTCACCCCCTGAGCATTGCTGAGGTGCCCTTGAACAAAGCACCGAACCCCCTGCATCGCTCTCTGGCGCTTGTAATGGACAGCCTCACTCAATAACCTCCCTCACCACTGCAGCATGCAGTGGTGAGGGAGGAGTTGGTCCAACAGGACCAACTCCATATTAATGCCTGTGAATTTAGAATGGGATGTTGTTGAAGCTCCTGTGTACATGTTGGCTTCAGCAAATAATGTTACAGTTGGTGCAGGTTTAAATTAAACCTAATTCTCTATCTGAACAGTGAGTATGACATAGGTCAAACAAGGAGTCCCAGCACCTGAAATGTCAATCAGAAACAGAATCCTTCATTAAACCTGGGGTTGGGGTTGGGGGATTGCTTGTGTTCAGATGAAATAAATAAATAAATAAATAAATAAACAAACAGAAAATCAAACTGTATAGACTTTATAAATTAATATGTAAAAAGTGCAGTTGTCAGAATAGTTAATATAAACATAAATGAACAAATAAAATAGTCTTTGTGTAGAAAATGTACTTCTTAGTAGGAACATCTTCAGAAAATTCACACACACACACACACACACACACACACACACACACACAAATAATACCACTGGCTGCTCCCTTACCTACCCAAGAATAATTAAAGTTTGCTATTCTGTGACATATTTGAAATACTGAGTCTTCCTTACACTCTTTTTATATTAGAGTTGGATACTACCATCAACACCAGTTTCAAGTATTCATCACATGCTTAGCTTAGCATAAAGACTGAAAACAGGAAGAGACAGCTATATTGTCTTTATCAAAGGTAATACAATCATCATACCTGTACAGCAAGTTGTAAAACAATAATTTCACCTTTTTACACGGGCCATATCACAGTTCATCAGTCAGCCATAAATAGCCTCAATCATTTCCCTTTAAAGATAAATCAGGACTCTACCTCTGTAGTCTGATCATCTTCAAATGCCTGTTCTGTCCTGCTTATTTTTTTAAAGCATCCTGGTGTAAATATGATATCTTCACATCACATTAGGCTGGCAGAGCCTATTTATAGCTCTGCTGGCCCAGTGCTGAACCTCGCTGTCTTTGTAAAACGTGTGTGTAAGGTAAAACTCTTGTTATGCTTGAAGCTCCATTGTTGGGAAACATAATATTCATGCCAATCTGAAAGAGGGAGCGGAGGGCTGAAAACTGTGCACAGTAACAGCACAGAGGGGTTTTACTGTGTGTGACATGACACTGTGAAGGTCACTTATCCATGTTAATATTATGGCATCAACGACCAAACACACAGAGTGAAAATCAGTGATGCAAAGACATGCAAGGATGTAATGTGAGTGTAGATAAACACATGGATAAATCCAATAAGTTACGTGACCTATATGATGCACAAATGAGCCAAGAGAAAGATTTACCAGTCAAAGAGAAAAAATAAACTGAGATATCTTTCTATATCTCTCTCTCATGCACACACATATACACACAAAATTTCCAGGAATCCTCCAATCCTACTCAGATGTCATATGTGTGCTCTCATCGGATCAAAGGGAGGTTATGTTAATGACTATTCCTAATGTGCGCTTGGGAGTTGTCTTTTTGGAAAAGTACTAGCAGTGAAAGGAATGTTTCGTGATGCTCACAAGGAAGAAAAATACTCCTTAAGTCAAGCATTTGAAGCTCCCTTGTTCAGCCACACTTTGGGAACTCATTGCATTGCTCCAATGTGCTTTTACCTCTCCAACCTTTAGGGTACCACTGGGAGAAATGCTTAAACTGACACGTGACAACAGTTTGATGTCAAGGTGACACATATCGTTGGGTGTGTTGCGCCTGCTCTGCACCTGCTCAGTGTCATTGCTACTGGGCTGGAAAAAAAAGCAATAGAGCGATCATCAAAAAGGCACATGGAGGTATTCTTGCATTTTTTTGCCCATCATCTTCTGCCAGGCCCCTTTTCTTTTGCTGCTGAATGAAGATGACAAGTTGGTGACCTCTTCCTCATTTCCCTTATTCCATTCAAAAGTACGTGAAATACATCTTCCTCATCTACATTATCGAACATAATGTCTCACACACTGCCATTTCATTTATGTGGCATGTTATCAACTGCAGCCAGGCTTGGAGTCTGGTTGTCATAGTAACAAAATGTAACTTGAGAAAGTCAATCAGTTTGTATTTGTGTATTTTCTGTTTCAACATCACACTGCGTCTGTGCACAAAATCCAGTCCAAAATAAATAAAGACATACATTTTAAAAAAATTGCTTTTCCTGTCTGGTGTAAGACAACTGGGTTGCAGAGGCCTGACATCAAAACCATCCAGTGCCTTTGGGGTGAACTGGACCTGCAAGCTAAACCTTATTGCCCAACATCAGTGCAGGACTTCGGTAATTCTATTGAGGCCAATGGGAGCAAATCTCTATAACCAGTTTCACAAATGTCTGTAAACCCTATGAGGTCTACAGTAAGTCATCATGAAAATCATTGCTAGATAGGACTTCATAATGTTATGTGTGTCTGTTATAAAAGACAGAATGTCTGCCCTGCACAAAGAGAGGACAGACATCCAGATTGAATTGCTTTCATCCTGAATGTGTCTGAAGTGTTCATCCCAGGATACAAGCCTATTTAGATTATTAGAGGTTGTTCTATTGTGCTACTGGTATCAATTGTAATTGAATATTGAATGAAATAATGTTAAACACAGCCCTGTTTCATGTTGGGTAATGTTTCTAGAAACTGACTGCAACCGTTTCAAAATTCAAAAAATCCTATATTTTACTGAAAATAATGTAACGGCAACATATCAAATGTTAAAAATGAAAACTTTTTTTTGCTATATATATTGTAATTTTTGAATTTCACATCAGCTAAACATTACATCATTTTGCATCACCTCTTATTTAACAATACCTATTTCAAGTGAGGAAAGAAACTGCTGTAGTTTTGTAAGTAAACTGGTTTCCCATTCCCATAACACAATTCAGTTCAGAAGCTCTTATTATGTTTTTTGTATCATAATGCACCAGGTGTTTTCTGTGGTTGACAGGTCTCAAGGCCAGTTTAACACCCCGACTCTTTTTTTACACAGCCATGCTGTTGTAATATGTGCAGAATTTAATTTGGCATTTTCTTGCTGAAATAAGCAAGACTTTCTCTGAAAAACACATCTGGGTGGCAGCATGTTTCTCCAAAATCTATATTCAGCATTAAAGGTGCGGTCATAGATGTGCAAGCTAGGCATTAGATGTGCACTAATACATCTCCATAGCTTCACAGACGCCTGTTCTGATAAGTGTAGATAGCAGTTTGGCATTGTCTTGCTGAAATAAGCAAGCCTTTACTTAGAAAATACATTTGAATGGCAGTACGTTGCACCAAAAAAATGGTATTCAACAATAATGGTGCATTCACAGATATGCAAGTTATGCATTACATGTGCACCAAGACATCTCCATAAACCCACAGATGCAGGCTTTTGAATTACTTCTTGTCTTGTCTTTTCTTGGCTTTTACTCTGTCACCTGAAGGAGATGGTGTTCATTATTTCCAAAATCAAATTTGTGAGACAACAGGACAATTTTCCACCCAGTCCATCTTAAATCAGCTCAGCTCTTGTTTATGTGTTTTTATTTTGTTTCATTTGCATGGTAGAATTACATCAAATTTGAGAATCCAGTGAGAAAATATGACTGACAATGGTTTTCACAAGAGTTCCCAAGCCCATGCTCACATGATTTCCACAACAGAATTGTGTCTGTTTGTAAAGTGGTGCTGCCCGAGGGCCTGAAGATTATGTTAATTTAATATTGGTTTTTAGCCTTGTTTCTTGTGTGCAAAGATTTCCTCAGAAACTCTGAATCTTATGTAAGGTAAATGATGAAATACTGAAAATCTTTGCAACTGGCAAATTTGCCATGAGGATGGGTAAAACCTCCCCCTTCTTTTATTCTTAAACCCTCACCCTCTTGGGAATGCTCTCTGTAAAACCAAACATGTAATCTAATTATCTGTGAAACTTTTTGTTTGTTTTTTGTTTGAATTATGGGACAGCTGTGGTTTAGGAGGTAGAGCAGGTTGTCTTCCAACAGGAAGGTTGGCAGTTCGATCCCTGGCTTCTCCAGTCTATGTGCCAAAGCATCCTTGGGCACCCAAATTTCTCCCGATGCATCCATCAGAGAGTGAATGTGTACATGATAGTTAAATGTGCTTAAAGGCATAGAATAAAGCACTGTATGAATGTATGTGAATGGGCCAATGATGCTTGCAGTAAAAGGTGCTCAGTTTGAGTCGAAAAGCACTATATAAGCACCAGTATATCTAACATTTGAATTACAAAACCTTTTTGGAACATTTTGATGGCATAAAATTCAGAATAAGCAGATGATAATATTTCTCAGTATAAAAAATGTTATGTTTGGCCATTGTTTAAATGAATGCATTCTGTGCTTATAAAATGTAGGCAAATGGAAAAAGCTGATTAGATTGTTTTCTGTGTACATATAGGAAAATGTGTGTTCTTAACAGATATATAAATATTTAGGTGAATTAGGTTTCTCTATTCCCCTTTTTATTCCCGTGACATTTAAGTATTCAGCCTTATGAAAAAACCTGTCTGTAACCTTGTTGCTTAAGTGCATATAAATTCACTGATTTACATAGACTATCTTTATCCATCTCATTAAGTTTCATCTTTATTCACACTTTCACAGACCTTGAAACCGAGTTTCATTATAATATGCCAAAACAGCACAAACCAAATGGTTAATCCATTGTATAAATTAGAATAAAGCTGCTGTCTTTTAATTTCCCACTGCTTTGTGTGAGGGTAACATGTAAGAAAATGATAGTGTGATTTTTTCAGCTTGATATATACATGTAATTGCATATTGATAATGTTACATAAAGCAAAGACACACAAACAAAATGATGCATAATCAGTACTGACAGTCCCACAGCCCTATGATCCTTCTTCAGTGGTGTGTGTGTGTGTGTGTGTGTGTGTGTGTGTGTGTGTGTGTGTGTGTGTGTGTGTGTGTGTGTGTGTGTGTGTGG